>CM021104.1:585141419-585331221 GCA_007115665.2 Sequoiadendron giganteum | reverse complement strand
AGGGTGGGTGTGGGTCCTTCTTCATGGTATAGCATGCTTGAAATTCCTTCCTCATCTACATTTTCATGAATTAGGTCCCCCCAATGGCGGAATTTAGAAGGGTCTACCCTAACAGTGTGGATAGGTGTTTCGATTGATTAAGGTTGCCCATGCGACCTAGGAGATTATGGTAACTCTCCTACAACAAATAGATCCTTCTTCATTCTATAGTATTTGCACACGTTTTCTTGGATCATGAGGTCGATTTCAGATTTATTAGGGATGGAGGGTGTCTCTATCACAAAAGTGGAGGAAAGGTTAGATGGGTGTATATAGGAAGTAGATGGTCCTTCATCATTTTTTGGTACCTGGGGGATTTTGTAAAACTTGGATTCCAAGTTTTTGCAATAGGAAAATGTTTTAGGATCACCATGTATTGTTACCTCCTCATTCTAGTGTAGGAATTTGATGCATTGATGGAATGTTGAGGTGAATTCCTTCATTCCATGGATCCATGGGTGTCCTAGGAGGATGTTGTAGGGTAGGTCAAGATCAAGCATTTGACCAATGGTTTCCATGGTTGCTGGCCCAACTTGGATTGGGATTCTGATAGTGCTTTGAGACACTCTTTCTTGATCATCGTATGCTCTTATGGTGATGCCTTTGTTCTTGTCGATGGAGTCCTCTAAGAGTCCCAAGTTCTTTATGAGTTTGATGAAATAAATTTTAAGGCCTGTGCCTCCATCCACCAGGACCCTTTTGACTTTCTTTTTGTGGATCAACACTTGAAGGTGAAGTGCACGATTGTGAGATGGTTGGGTGGGGAATATTGATCAGAGAAGGTGAGGAGGTTTGCGGTAATGATGTTACCAATCATAGCCTGAAAATATTTCATATCAAGGGTGGTGAAGATGGTGGATGCAACTAATGCTTCATCAAGGATTTTCCTATGGGTAGCAAATTTTTTCAATAATTCCATGATGGAGATTCGGGTAGGGGTTGTGTTTAGCTAGTCGATGACACTATAGTCGTAGGGAATGGATTTTTTATTTGAAATGGGGGTCTTAGATGGCTATGATGCCCTTGCAATAGTGACCTTTCTGCCATGTGTGGTGACTCTAGAATCGGTGTTGGCTCCTTTGATGTTAGTGACCATGACCATCTCATTTACATATGCGACTATGTCTTCATACACGAGGTTTGTACTAGCATACTTTTTTTTCCATTTGTTGTTCGCCTAGTTATTTCCTTGATTATGATTCAACATCAGATTCATGTATATTTTGAGGTCCTAATATCTAGCTGGTTGTTCAATGTTTATGATCTTGTCCTCAATGAGGTCTTGGATGATGTTTTCAACCTCATGTAGTTTGCGGTTGTGTGTCCCTTGATTTTGTGAAAATCATAGATGAGATTTTCATGGTACCACGGTGGTTTTGTCATGGGTTCCACATATTGCTCAGAGTTGGAGATTTTGATAAGGTTTTTATTAACCAACTTCTTCATTATGGATTCAATTGATTCTCCAAGGGCCGTGAACTTCTGCTTGGGAGGATACTTGTTTCACGAAGGTGGTCCTCCTTGATTTCCCAAGTTATTGATTTGGTTGTTGTTGTGCCACTATATTAGTTTGCACATTATTGCAATTGTGATTTTGTGGCTAGTGATGAGTCTGGATGTTTTATTTAGGAGCATTAATGACTACCTTAGCATCAACCAGTCTGTCATTTGTGATATGTTTGTTCCTCGACTATATTCGAGGTTTATCATTATAGTTGTTGAATGGGCAGTTAACTTGTTGTGGAGGAAATGTTGATGTGCCTCCTCACATGGTAAGGGCTGTTTCGATATTGAGCGTCTTTGGGATCAACTGATTATACATTGTGATGCATTGCAATTTTAAGTATAATGCCAAGTTTTCATCTAGATTGGATATGATTGTAAAAACTTGTTGTTCTTCTGGCATAGTCCACTTGCTCTGATTGGCCTTGGATAGCCATCTTTGCAAGAAGGATGTGAATATCTCTCCTTTTCTTTGTTTGAGTGTTGACAATTCCTCCAAACTAATGTCTGCACCCATGTTGAATGCATAGTTTTTAAGGAATGCTTCCATGATTTCTTGGAATGTTTTAATGCCTATGGGTAGGTGAGAAACCCATTCTATGGAAGGACTAGTCAGACTTCAAGGAAAATGTTGCATCAAATATGTGTCATCATATGCAACTTCGATGCAATGCACTTGAAATTCCTTGACGTGATTTTCAGGGTTTCCCATTCCATTATATTTATCGAATTTGGGGATTTCAAATCCCTTGGGAGCGGTATCATTATGGGATCTCTGTCGAATAGATAGGGACACATGTTGCTCAACATTTTGGTTGTTTTTCCTAATTGGAGGTCTAGCACCTACTATGAGAGCAGTTTGATTTGTTTTGCAACATCATTGTGTGGATAGGGAGGAGGGATGAATGTATTTTGAGGTGTTTGGGGTGTTTTATTGATGAGCGGGGTACTAGTGGGGGTTTTCTACAAGCTCTATTGTGTGTTTAAGGCTCGTTGATATGTCTGCATTTGTGTCAAGAACACTTATTATTGATCTTGCTATTGTTGTTCCAACAAAGCTTGTTATTTGTCCAATTGTTGTTGTTCCCATAAAGCTTGTTTTTGGTCTAGCTGTTGTTGTGCCAATAGACCTTGTTGTTGGTCTAGCTGTTATTGTTCCAACAAAGCTTGTTGTTGGTCTAGTTATTGTTGTGGCAAAAAATCTTGTTGTTGGTCTAACTTCTTTTGCACCCACAAAGCTTGTTGTTGTGCTTGAAAATCTTGCAGGGCTTGTTGGTATGCTTGTTGATGAATTTATTATAGTTGTGATCAATATTGTGCTTGTGCCTATTGAGCCAGGTGTTGAGCTTAAGCTTGAGATTTTTCTTGTTGGGCTACTTGCACACCTTGTGCGGCTTGCTGGGCTTGTGCAACTTGTTGGGTGGCTAGTTGTTCTTGCACTTGCTGAGCAGCGTATTGTCCAACTTGTTGGTTTTGTTGAAGTACCCTTTGATGGTTGGCCTTTTGGACTGCCTAGATCATGGTGATGAATTAATTCAACACTTTGGCTTTTGGTGGTGGATTGAGAATGGTGTTCAATGTTGTGGCAGGCGGAGGGGTTTTTTTGGTAGCCGATACTTGGGTTGTTGGTGGTGTGGTTGAGATGCTTGGTCCTTGAAAAGGTATGCTTTGAGGGATTTCAGGACAGACTGATGTATTGATCATGGTGGCTTGAATGGTTGCCACTTTTTGTTGCGATGTTGTTGGAAAAAGGAGAGGATTCGATGTGATTCTTAGATTTACTTGATTTGAGAAACTAGTGGTGGGTAGGGGGGAAGACCCAACCCAAGAGGTGATACAAATGTGAGTATTAATGGAGGGAATTATGGTGTGTTCCCTTGGAAGAGTGATGATGAGAATGGGTCAGTGACTTCTGTTGTTCTGAACAAACCACCTTTTCCTTACGATAGAGAAGTTTGTATGTTTAGCAGATAGATTGGTGTTGCATGCAATGAGGATGAATCTGCATGATTATGAAAAGTGAGCGAGACATACGGGTGTGATGGATTTACTAGGATAGAATTATCTGGTGTGGTGCTGATATTTACCTCTCTATTGTTTACAAGGTGATATTTTTGTATTTCACGAAACATGGCACTTCCTTTGTTAACAATTGGTGAGGTTGTTATGATTGTTGATATGGTTTGGGGAATTTCTTGAGTGATGTTCAGAATTGACATTGGGGGTATGATTGCAAGAGTTCTTTCCAAACTGGTGCTTAGGTCAAGGTTAGAAGGGAATTGGACCCCTCCTTCTATTAACGTGTGTATGTATAGAGAATGATTAAGTTTAAGCATAGCATTGAAAATTCTATGATTCTCTAGATTTTGAATCATTTCAATTATTTCCTTTTGTGTCATTCCCAAGTCCCCGTTGATGATTTCCTCTTCATTGTCTTCTTCTTGAGGATTTTTTGATGCTAGAGAAGAGTTGTTTGGGGGATTTCTTGATCCCGTAAGGTTTACTTCAGTGGTTTTTTGAATTAAGTCACTTGAAGTTGATGTTTCTTTGGTGTTTTCCATGTTCCTCTTGTGTTGTGATCTTGTTTGGACCATAAAATAGAGATCGTTTGATCTTAATCTTTAGGCCCAAAAGAGGAGAAGAACTAGCAGAGTCCAAGGATCAAAAGGGGGATGATGGGGATGAGATAAATGGATGAGCTGAATGAGTGAAACTTTATAAGAACTTTTATGGGTAATGCTAAACTTTTTAGGGCTTGAATTGATTTGATTTTGATAGTTTGACTAGATGTGTTAAGCCAAACAAGATGATGATGGACTTGTAAACCCTAGGAAGTTGTTTTATCCTAGGGAAAACTTGCACAAGAGAAAGAATTGGCTAAGTGTGTTAAGCCAATCAAAGTGATCATGAACTAGTAGACCTTAGGAAGTTGCATTATCCTAGAGGTAAATTTGTTCAAGAGGATTGATAATCTGACTAGGTGTATTAAGTCAAACAAATTGATGATGATTTTTCCTTTAAGCTTAGCATAAATGATGTTTCAAAGTTCTCAAGATTTTTTTGGTGAGATAAAACTTTATTGATGGAGAGATTGATGAGAGTGAATATTTTGATCCTAGACTTTGATCTAGATAAGAGTCTTTTTTACAAGACCTCGGATTGAAGAACATTCCTTACTTCCTATGTGAGAAAAGAAAACCTTTGGAAAAGAGTTGGATTCTGTTGAAAATAGAACTCATAAAAACTTGGGTTGTTCTTTGAAGCATTCTTTAAGAAATTATACAACAATATTTCTCTAACTTGAAAAAGAATTTCAAGACGCTCCTCACGAGCTTTCAAACTAAGCTTCTTGAACTTTGGTTTTTGGATTATGATTTTTTGAGAAATCATTTGAGAATACACATGTGAGGTCTAATTGTCTTTATCTTTGCTTAGTGAGTTCCTTTTACCAAAAACACTTTCTTGATTTATGATTTCAAATTAAATGTTTATGTCTTAATCCCTTTTCATTCCACAAGGTCCATTATGTGAAAATAAAGGTCTCAAGAGCATATTTTCCAAGGTTGACTTTAGTGGAAACAAATGATGATTAAAACCAAGCACTTAGAAACCTCTAAGGATGGAATCCCTAGGGCAAGCAAGAGCACTTGGATTCGTCAAGGGTATTTGTTTCCTCCAAAGGGTTTGAAATTTCGAAGTTCTTGTGAATGTTTGTGTTTAAAAGTCTTAGAATCAAGCAAGGTGTTTTGATTTCAAGAACATATACAATCCCTAGGCTGAAAATACAATTTTTTTTGAGTTCCCATTTGGATGAATCTAGCTATGCATATTCAGTGCGGATGATTAGATGCTTGAACACACATGCTCCCCCTTATAGTGCACTCACTTCTCGGGTCAATCAAGCATCAGTACCCATGAATCTCCCATGAAATAATTTTTATCTCTACAATAGAACCGCATGTATAATGTGGGGTGGCTTCAAATGACATGACTTTTTGCACCAAGAAATAGATAAGATTTTGGCCTTTTCTAAACAAGGGGTTTTAATGTGAGCATTCCATTTGTGGGGGACTATCCAGTATAGTGAGAGACCATTTCTTCCATTATCATTGGAATAATCCTCATGATATTGGCCTTAGTTCCAATATCCACACTTATATCCTGGGTGGAAGTCGCTTGGCTTTAGCGTGTTTCCAGTTGGTTCATTCCCTTGGGTGATTACTTTTTCTCACAAGGCGAGCCCTCTAAGATAAAAAAGAAGAAGCTATCATATCCCATAGTTCAATCAACCTTCATTGAAAAGAAAAGGGAGAACAATCGCAATATACCATGCTCACACTCACATGATTAATTCAATTTTAATTCCAAAATGAAATATGGAGGCAATTATTTTACTCAACTTAAGATCACCAAAAGAAATTTTGAATCTCAAGATCTTCGTGAGGCACAAGAGAAGCACATGCGTCCTTTTGATGATATTATCTTGAATCAATAATTACAAAACCAAATAGAACTTGTTCATTTTAAGCCCACAAAGCAAAGTGAATTCTTTTTAAAGAACCAATTCAAATGTGGAAGTTGCCTTGTTAAATTTTTTAAACCTCAACAAAAATCTAGTAAGATTGTTTCTAAGGTTCTTTTTAAGCACCTTTGTTTGGAAAATTTTGAAAAGAAAATTTGTGTTATTATTTTTAGAGCCCAAAAGGAAATTTAGTGTTTTCTAAAGCATGAAAGGTAACAAATCCTCAAAAGATATTGAGAATTCCCTAAAGTGTTAAACAACACTATAGTGTTAAAAAACACTTAGTATAAGATGGGAATGATGCCATTATGTAACCTTCCATTTCACTTTCTTCCTTGTCTTAACCTACAAAATGATAAAAACCAGAGAATATAAGAACAACAAATAGGTCAATAACTCAAAAATATAAAAACAAAAAGGCCCATGTTAAAAACATAAATTTGAATTTCTGACTATTTTTCAGCGGCGCAGTTAGCAAATGTGGTGTAGTTTAGAAAAAATCGAGTGCTATATAGAACTGCACCTTTCACTAAGTGTGGTGCTCTATAGAAACAAAAAGTGTGGGTGCAGCGGAGTTTTACCAGGCAACGTAGTTTGCAATTTAAAAGTCTGTGACAAAGTTTAAAATTTTGAAATTTTTGAGCAGGAAAGCAAGTGTGGCATAGTTTGGAATAAGTGCAGTGCAATATAGCACCACACCTCTAAAAGTGGTGCAATATAGCACCGCACCTCTGAAAGTGGTGCAATATAGCACTGTGGGATTGTGTGCGGTGCAATTTCCTGTGTACAAAAAAATGTTAAGAAGAATGAAATTTTTGAAAAACGTGATGAAATCCTTGAGATTTGCCCGCCTTCTAGTGCTAAAATGTGAACTCTGGTTTCATACCTGCATAAATACAACAAACAAACACATTACTAGATAAATATGAAAGGTAAAATAAGGATTCCCCATGAAATCCATTTACAAAACTTAAATAGAAATAAAATGAAGAAAAATGCAATAAGCCAAATGGAATCTATCTAAGAAAAGTAAACTCTTGATCCCATGAGGAAATTGGTGCAATTGATGTGTCAAAATTGGCCCTTTCCCAACTCCTTTTTTTGCAATGTTGATGATATGTGGATGATCAAATATCCTTGATGAGATTTTAGCATAACCTAGCTATGAAATCATGAAAATTATGAATACTTTGGAGAGAAATGGGAAAAATTAGCTCTCAATGTGGAGAGATTAACTTTGCATGAGATTGTAGATGTTGAATGAGAGGAAGAACCTTTTATTTATAGATTTCCAAAATGGAAGAGAGTGAAATAGAGCAATGTGAGATCATTCAACATCCAATGGCCAAGTGCCACTTGTCAAGATGTGAATGATTGAAGGTTGTGCACATTTTGAACAAAGTGCCAATAAATGCAATTAGGTGGAATTTGAAATTGAAGAAATGACATGTGAGAGAGAAAAATGAATGAAATAAATGCCACTTGGCTCAATGCACAAGGACATGTAAGAGGAGTGAATTCCTTGTTGGAAGTACCCATCCACTTGGATTTTTGAATTCAAACTTGAGGGAATGTTCCTTCCTTATTCATTGTTGAGAGAAAATAGGCAATTAAATAAATCAAAGTAATTGATTTATTTTGCAAGTTGCATTCTCTAGAGGATTTTAGTGGTTGAGATTAACTTAGATTTTATTAATTTAATGAGAGATTAGGTGATTTGAAAATTTTGACTCAAATTTATGAGTTGATTTAAATCAAGAATTAAGGAGAAAAATTAATTAAATAAATATTTTTGATTTATTTAACTAAAGGGGATAATGTTAGATTAAATCTGTGAACCCCTAAGCCTGCAAATGCACAAGAACAACAAACAAGGTTCAATTGTTAGATCAAAATGAATACAAGCATGAGAGATTCCCCATGAAATCCATCTATTAAAGCCTAAATTAGGAAATGAAGAAAACAATATAACAAAAGCATGTAAATCCTAACTAAGCCAATAAACTTAAGATCCCGTGGGGGAATTGGTGCCAATTGAAGTTTTGAAATTGACCCTTTCCCAAATCCTAAAGTGGAATGTTGATGATTGTGAAATGGTCAAATCTCCAAAAGAGATTTGAGCATAACCTTGCTAAAAATTGTGAAAATGGTGAATGGTTGAGTGGAAATGGGAAAAATTAGTTCTCAATGTGAAAAGAGTAAATTTGCATGAGATTGTGGATGAGAAATGAGTAGAGAAGCCTCCCATTTATAGATTTGAATTTGGAAGAAAGAGCAAGCTTTGAGCAATGTGGGACTAACTTTCAATCCAATGGTTGAATGCCACTTGTCACCATGTGAATGGTTGATGGTTGTGCAAGTTTTGATCAAAGTGCCCATAAATGCATAAATTTGAATTTTGAAATATTGAAATGACAAGGTTGATGGAGAGTCAAATGGAGTTATGACCACTTGGCTCAATGCAAAAGGACTTGTAAGATGAAATAAATGCCTTGTTGGAAGGACCAAATCCACTTGGACTTTTTGAATTCAAATTGAGAGAATATTCCCTTTTGATGCCATGTGAGGGAAATAAAGATTTAATAAATGAATTAAATCTATTTTCATATGCAAGTTGCATTCTCTAGAGAATTTTAGTAAGAGGGATTAACTTAATCAGGGATTTGATTAATTTAATGAGAGATTAGATGATTTGACAATTTTGACTTAAATTGCTGAATTGATTTAAATCATAATTGAGAGGAAATGATTAATTAAATAAATGATTTTGATTTATTTAGCTAAGGAGGAATATGCTAGATTAAATCAAATAAGGTTTAATTTATTTAATTTAATAAGAGGACTTTAGAGATTTTAATCAAATAAAATGATTTATTTAATTAAACAGAAATGTAAGATTAATTAAATTAAATTGATTAATTTAATCATTGGAGGAAGAAGACTTAATTAGATGAATAATGATCCATTAAATTAAGAGACAAAATATGATGAAATGCTAAAATTATGATTCAAGAAGAAATGTTGTTAGTAATCAGGATCAAGTGTGCTAGATCAAAAATTTATATTTTCCATGTCTACATTTTGCCCCTCTTTGAAGCAATGTACTTTTTGCATTGATTCAAAGAATAAACTGCTATTATAAAAATTTCAAGATTTTCTCAAATTTTTCAGATGTCCCATTTCTACCCCAGTGGCAGGATATTGCTGGATATTGCCCCCTTGAGAGATCAGACGAAAATTTTGATTTTTTCTTTTTGGATGATCTCGTGAAAAAAAGATGATAAGGTGCCTGATAGGCCATAAATGCTTCAGAATGCCAAAAAAATGAGTTAAAATGCCAAAAAAATGTAACATGGCCCTCGGTTGGATGAAAATGGGATTGGGGGACCAAAACCGTAGTTGGAGGGTCAAATTAGGTAAAAAAAAACCCTAATTTTTCAGGTTTAAATAGACCTCGAGGGGTCACTTTCAATGCATTTGCAATCTTAATCCTCTAAAATTTTGACACCTTGAGCTCTGAGTCTTGGACAAGATGGCACAACGACAGCTTCCTAGGCACGTGTCAGAGCGGGTGCGAATGCATCAATGACTAGTCACCATGGGGCCCATGGTATGTACCCCTATTTGATTTTCAATTTTCTCGTTATTCGTGCATTAAATAGGGTTTAGGTTAGTTTGAGGTGGCGCGACACTATATAGCACTGCAAAAACTACTAAGTCGGGGCCACACGGTCCTATATAGAACCGCTTATGCATAAAGTGCTACATGACACAATTTAAGAATTTAGGGTTTTGGCTCCAAATGCAGTCGCGTGCACAAGTAGCACCACACGACATAGTTTGTCCAAAGGGTGCACCAAATTTAATCGCACGACACAGTTTGGAACATTACAAACTATGCCGCTTTTGAGAACAACACTGCATTTGCTGTTCCAAAAGCGAAATACAATATAGGTAGCAAATTTTCTTTAGGGAAATTGACTCGACATCTTTCCTTGCATAGGAGATTCATGAGGTACTTCATTCAAGAGAGCACCAATGGGTAGTAATCGAGAGATTACAGGGTATGCACGTATATCTGCAGAAATAACTTGGGATTCTCAAGCTATGGCACATTGCATATGTCCTTGTTGTTTGGGAACATTTGGGTATGGTGATTGCCCTAGCCGAGCGGTGGCACAACGAGATGTCATCCTTTCATCTTCCTATTGGTGAGGCCACATTACCCTTTAGGATGTTTGGCGCATCCTCCGATTACCCATTCATGGAGCTCGAGTGATCTATGATCGGGAGGAGGGTAGGGATGCCTTCTTTGGTGTTATGGGTGATGATGAGCTTATCCTTTGCGATGGCCAGATAGACTTGGAGCGGTATCAGGGTAGGAATCCTACCTACAAGTTGATTGTGGCTGCTATTATTTCTGGTCTTTTAGTTCTTGATCGGCGTGGCCGATATTTCAATCCAAGTTGGGGATTGGCATGGTAGTGGATGTGCATTCGTCGAGAGTGCTTTACTTGGGGACCAGTATTGCTGGCCTATTTGTACAAAGATTTGCATGAGTTTTCTTACCTAGATGGTCAGGCTCTCGGGGCCAGAGTGACTCTTCTACACATTTGGGCATGGGAGTAGATCCCAGTGCTTCGCCTAGTTGTGACACCCATTATTATAGATATTGTTGATCTCGTTGTGTGGTAGTATGGTGGGGCAGAGATCCACTTTACCCATATGGGTATGGATGGTGTGACCTACTAGTGGTGGATTTTGGATGAGATGACAGTGTTCATATGAAGGTCGTGGATGGGTATAGGTCCATGGTACGATGATGCACAACAATTTTTCTTTGCACGCTAGGATAGGTTTATGTAGGGCTGAGAGCACACTATGGTAGAGAGGTACCTTCCTAACAGTGTGGCCAAATAGTTTGGTGAGATCCATGATAGGCTCGATGATCAACACATGGCCATCTTTGCCCATACCCCAAAGGAGACAGCATGGGGGCATCCCATTCCAGCAGACAAGATAGTTTCCTCATTTAGACAGCTAGTGGCCTGACCATGGCTATATGATCAGGGGCCAAGAGATGCAGGGGTCACTCTAGCATATAGGGTATGGTTTCGACCTCCATTGAGACTGATAGTTCCTGGGGTAGTGATCCCATGTCAGAGGGCCAGGGGCAGGGCCACAGGCAGAGGTCGGGGAGGTGTACTAACTCCTCAGAAGTCACCTCCGAGAGATCCGACACAACAGGTAGTAGGACCAGATGGGCAGCCCCAGGTGGTACCATAGCATCAACCAATAGCACAGCCAGCGAGACAGCCAGATCCTCAGGATGCATTGATTCAGTAGCTATAGGGCCAGATACAGGTTTTGATAGCAGAGCAGGATGAGGCCCGACAAGAGGTCATTGTAGTTACTACTGAGAGAGATCAGACACGATTTGAGAGGTATCAGGAGATTGGTCAGCAAAGATAGCTAGAGAGCACAACCTCCAAATCCTGGGGTCGATTAGTTGATATTCGGGAGTACAGAGAGGCTATCAAGGAGGTCGAGTACTATTGACAACATTACCGATAGGCAGTGCCATCAGCAGGTAGAGTGCCCAACTTCTCCCAACAGACAGGGAGGCGACCGCCATATTTTCACAATGACAGGCAGGAGGGTAGTAGCCAGTAGGGTTCGCCCTTTTGATCACAGATAGTTTTTTACTTTTGATTTATGAGCCATATTGTTGCCCCTATTGTACCATGTATTTTGATGTACACTTGATCCGATTTGTATCATAACAGTGTATTTTTGATGATATATATGAGATGATTCACCTTTTATGATATGTTTTTGCAAATGTATGATATGTAGTTTTATGATGATGCTATGAGATGTTCCCCTATAATATGATGTATGTTTCTAATGGATGCATTTATTTTTGTATCTTTTTCATGCATTTTAATGATAATCTAATGGAAGTAATGTATGTTAATGATGGTATAATGATATGTAAATGGTAATGGATGCAACTAATTATGTATGATGCAATGCTTTCTTAAGATGCTTAGAATAACAAATTTATATTATTCCCTTAAGATGATGATATGATTTAATATGTTAATGATTATGTAGATGCAGAGTGTATGCATTGGCGATATTTTTATTACTGTCATGATACCATGTTAGTGTGGAAGGAAGATAGAAGAACTGAGAATCAAAGAGTTAGTTCGAATGATGGTGATTTGCATTGCTAGGAGTTGGGATTTTCAAAGGGATCAATTATGTTATGTTTGATAACACACACAAGTATGATGCATCAAGGTATAAAGGACCATGAAGGCATGGTACCCAACGTGATGGAATTTGACTTGAAAATCAGATAGGAGTATTCTTGTTCACACTTAGCATATTTACTTTGTTCAGGATATAGTTTAGACATTCTAAACATCTCGGGCCAAAACACAAGAAAGAAATTTTTCCTATGTGGTCAACAAGACATCTAGAACATCATCCCCACATACCAAAAAAAACACATATGACTAAGTTATTTTACAAGTGTATCCCACAAGCATAGTAAATAAAAGAGACAATGATCTTTTCCCCATTCCTTTTTGTCTAACCCTATTTTTGTTTAGGCATCATCAAGAGGTCCTTGGAATGAGTATAAAATAAGATAAGTCAATAAAAGACCAAATAAAGCAAACCAAACAAGCTAATGTTCTTCATATTGCTAGCCAAGATAAAAATACTTTGGGGTACCTAATGCTTATGTCCATCCCAGGAAAGCTTCATCCTAGGACATGTTGTGATTAGGGTTTTGATGGGACTAATTTGGGTGATAAGCTATTGATATTTCGAGTTGACCAACTTGTTGACTCACTGATCTAGACTTTCAAGACTCTGATGATTAGAGTGTTCACTTTTGAACCTGCTAGACTTGCTTCTGAATGACTTACCAAAGGGTGAAGGTGATGATGCTTTATTAGGAATGATGACTATCGCGGGTGAAAGTGAAATGGGATGGGTGCACCATTTTGGGTTTTTTAAATATTTTGAGGCTGTTTTTTGATATTTTTTAGTTTTTTCACTGTTTTTAGTATTTTCAAGATGTACGATGAAAGGAATAACTTAAAATCCTATTCTAGGGGTCTCACGAGCTGATCCATAGATTAGCCTTGCCTATGTTATACACACAGAGACCACGTAGTTCGACTGACGATAGACTTGATGATGATAAGATGGGCAAGCAGATTGCCATTTTATTATGACAGATGCCTAAAGGATTGACCTAAATGTCTCAGGGGATGATCAAAGATTGAACTTTCCTACATTCAAGCTCAAAGATGACGTAGTTTGGCAAGATGACTATTTTTTTAATTTTTATTTGAGTTTTCAACATTTTTTTGAGCTTTTTGAATGATTTGGATGTTTTTGATTTTTTGCATGATTTGGGAAGAGCACAAAAACATACACGAATCTGATCTAGCACCTATTTCAAGGACATGCCCGTAGCATTAAGCGATATACTACTTCAAATAGGTAGGACAAACTGACCTTAGGAATATGCCAAGTAGTACCATGGTGGAATATGATATGGGCATCAGCTCAGGCTATGGTATGGATGTGAGTGGATGGGTGGATGGATGATTTATTGAAATGTGATGGAATGGGTGAGTGAGTCATGTAGATCCTGGTGGATAGGGAGTGCTTTATTTAATCTTGGTGCCTATTTGCCAGGTTTTCACCAAGGTACTTTTCCAAAGTGCCACCGAAGTGGTTTTCACTAGAGGACGATTTTTTTCTTTACTATTTTCAATCCTTTTTCTAATTTTTTTGGATTTATTTATTTATTTTTTGTTTTTTTATTGTCGCCAAGATGCGTGTTTGCCAGGTTTTCATCAAGGTAACCATTTTTTTAGGACTTTTTCTGATTGTTTTTGTATTTTTTGTTCTATATGTTGCAAGTTCTTAGGCATAAAACTTTTTGAGGTGAGAGCTATTCATGGGCTCCTATAGAGGCTTGCCCTCTGGCATTGACAACTGATATGCCCTTGATTTATAGCTCACGGTGATGATGAAAGGTCCCATCCAGTTAGGTTTAAATTTTACTTTGCTATCCGGGTTTGGTACATTCTTTTGGTTCTCTTTTTTCACAAGGTCACCAACTTGGAAGGTGCGTTGCCTGATCTTCTTATTGTAGCTCTATTTCAGGTGATTCTGGTATACCTGTAGATGATTTAGGGCATCCATGCATCATTTATCCAGTAAATCCATCCCATTCAGTCTTGTAACCCTGTATTCCTCATCTGTGATGAGGTTTTTCAAAGATATTCTCAGTGACAGGAGCTCAATCTCAATTGGAAGTATAGCTTTTGATCCATAGACCAGGGAAAATGGGGTGGCACCTATTGGTGTGTGGATACTGGTGTGGTGGGCCCATAAGGTGGGATTTAACTTCAGATGCCAATCACAACCGGAGTCATTGACTGTTTTCTTAAGGATCTTTAGAATGGTTTTGTTGGTAGCTTTTGCTTGGCCATTACCTTGTGGGTAATATGGGGTGGAAAAGCGGTGTTGGATTTTGAATTTTTCACACAAGTCATGAACATCCTGATTCTTGAAGGTTGTCCCGTTATCTGAGATGATGGATTGGGGAACACTATATCAGTAGATGAGATAGTTCAGGATGAACTTGGATATCTATTTTCCAGTGATGTAGGTCATGGGGATTGCCTCGACCCACTTTGTGAAATATTCGGTGGCGGTGATAATGAACTTATGGCCATTGGATGAGGTGGATGAGATTTTACCTATGAGATCGAGCCCCCATTGGGAAAAGGGCCAAGGTGTAACAATGGGATATAATTCTTTAGCTGGTGCACAAATGAGGTCTCCATGCTGCTGGCATTGTAGAGACCTTCTGACAAAATCATGTGCCTCTCTCTCCAATGTTGGCCAGTAGTATCTGGTTCTCAGCAATTTCTTAGCCAAGGTCATACAACTCGAGTGTGAACCGCAAGTTCCATTGTGTACCTCAGTTAAAGCAGTCAAGGCCTCCTCAGGTTTTAAGAAATGTAACAAGGTTCCATCAATGCTTCTACAGAAGAGGGTTTCTCCTAGGATGACAAATCAAAAGGACCTTTTGACAAAGGTTTGCTTGAGGTTCGGGGTAATGTCGGCTAGGAGGATTCCTAATCTTAGGTAGGTGTAAATTTCATGGTACCAAAGATCACTAGGACTAATGAGTTCACACGCATATTCTGATTCTGATACCTCGAAAGTAGGTACGAGAAGTTATTCTATGAGGAATTTGTGTTTCGACACGTTGTGAGGGATATCTAGCAAGGATCCGATCGTTGCCATTGCATTGGCTACTTTGTTGTTTTCCCTTGGTATTTTCTCAAAGGTGATATCGATAAATGATTCCTTGAGGCTCTTTACCACCTTCTTTTATGGCGTGAGCTTATCATCTTTAGTTTGGTATTCACTGTTGACTTGGTTAATGATAAGTTGTGAATCTCCATAGACCTTTAATGCCATGATTCACCACTGTGCCACAATTTTGAGACCTACGGTTAAAGCCTCATACTTTGCAATGTTGTTTGTACAAGGGAATTCCAACTTGTAAGATCTTGGTATGCAATATCCTTGTGGGGTGATGAAGAACACATCAAATCTTGATCCATGTTGCATGTGGGAGCCATCAAAGTATATTTTCCAGTGGTCAGCTACACCGAGATTGAAAAGGGACTCATCTGGAAACTCTAATATGAGCAGGTTGTCTGCATATATTGGAGCCTTTGCTAGCCGATCCTCAATTACTTGTCCTTTGATTGCTTTTCACTCTATATAATCAATATCATGCTCAAATAGTATCATAACCCATTTATCCATTCTTCCTACAAGCATTTATTTTGACAATCGATACTTGAGGGGGTATATCTTGGCAATTAGCTTAATTTGATGAGCTAGCATGTAGTGTTTGAATTTCTAGGCTGTAAACACCATTGCCAAGCAAGATTTTTCTATTGATGTGTAGTTGAGCTCGTGCCCCACCATTGTTCTGCTGATATAGTAGATGGCCCACTCGGTTCCCTTTTCATCATGTTGGGCTAAAAGGGCACCAAGGGAAGCTGTCATTGCTAAGATGTATAGAATCAATGGTTTCCCTATGATCGGTGGCATCAAAACAGGTGGTGTAAGTAGATATTCTTTGATTTTGTTGAATGCTACTCCCTTGTGGTGTAGGTGTGAATAGGAAATCTGCTTATCTGCCAGTTGTGCTATGAATCTTCAGATGGACTGGAGTCTACCTTGTAATCCTCTAAGTTTCTTTAGTGTTCTTGGTGCTCCCATATCAAGGATTGCTTTTACCTTTGCGAGATCCATTTCTATCCCTCTCATTGAAACTATGTACCCCAACAGCTTTCCTGATTGTACCCCAAAGACACATTTCTTTGTGTTGAGCTTGACCCTGTATTTATCCAGCCTATCAAAAATTGCACTTAGATTCGCTATGTGATCTTGTCTCTTCTTTGATTTAGCCAATATGTCATCCACATAGTATTCAACAGTTTTGTGGATCATGTCATGGAAGATCAATTTGATGGCTCTTTGGTATGTAGCTCCTACATTCTTCAACCCAAATGGCATCACATTCTAGTAGTAGGTGCCCCAAGGACATGTAAAGGCCATCTTATGCTGGTCCTCTTTTGCGATCATTATTTGATTGTACCCCAAGAAGCCATCCATCAGGGATAGCATCTCATGTTTGACCGTCATATCCACTATCATGTCAATGTTGGGTAGTGGAAAATCATCCTTAGGACATGCTTTGTTAAGGTATCTGATGTTTGTGCAGATGTGGATGCCCCCATTTGGTTTTAAGATTGGTACAAGTTTAGATACCCATTCTGGATAGTCAATTGGGTGTATGAAGCCAACATCTAGGAGCTTTCGTAACTCAATCTTGTCTAGAAAGGCTATTTGTGGGTACATTTTCCTTAACTTTTGTCTAACCGACTTCGCTCTAGGGTGAACGGTCAAATGATGAACCACTACTTTAGGATCCATACCTGGCATGTCAGCATAGGTCCATGCAAATTTTACCTTCCTTTCTTTCAGAAATGCCACTAGCAGTTCTTGTTCCTCTATTAGGAGAGACTCAGCATAGAAAGTGATTTGCGGTTCTGTTTTCATTCCAAGGTTGATAGGATTGCACTGCTCTGCTAGGATCACTGACTTTTGTTGATGTAGAGCAGTAGGGGGGAGATTGAATCCTTCATCCTCCGGTGCCTCAGAGAGGTTTTCACCATTGGATGTGTCCTTCATTTTTACTGTTTTGTGGTTAGAGAGCGCCACAGTGTGGTTTTCACTCAATAACCCCGAGCTTATTCTGGATATTTTTCTTTTGTGACTGAAGGAATCAATCGTCTCCCCATAATATGCTTGGGTGTTTAATGTGATGTCAAAAATTTCTTTGTGATCCCCACACAGAACCGTATCCCTTAGTCCCATAAATTCTAAGAGTGCCTCATCATTTTCAAATGAGTCTAAAATCGGCGGTCCTCGTTGGCCATGATTGATGAGTTGGGGGTGTACTAAGGTGATTTGGTGGGTTTGTTGGTTTAAGCTGGTGAAGCACTAATCATTAATAGGGTGGAATCCTCAAAGAGCCTAGGAAGTCCTACTATGGTGTGATCATCATCACTACTGGCACAAACATCGGTGACGTCAAAGGTGAAATTATCTAGTGGAATGCCTAGGAAAACATGTGGTCTAAGGGTAGTTGTTGATACTTGGGGAGAGGACCTGAGTGCCCTACTAGGAGTACCTCTACCACGTATAGTTATACTCAGAGGATTACAACTGAGGCCAAGGTTTTGCATTCTTCTTTCTGCAATGATGGGTTCCAGGCGTCCATCACTATTCTTTCCAAGACTTTTGTTTCTATTGTAGCCCATGCCAAGCATTATTTGTAGCCCTCTGCTAGCCTCATCCATGGGTAATGTGGGTGTAGGTTCTACATCATGGTATATTATGCTTGAGATATCCTCCTCACCAACACTTTCCTGACTTAGGTCTCCCCAACGATGGAATCTAGAGGGATTGGTCCTAAGGGTGTGGGCGGGTGTTTCGATTGGTTGGGTTTGCCCATGCGACCTAGGAGATTATGGTAATTCTCCTACAACAAATGGATTCCTTTTCATTTTGTAGTCCCCGCATCCATTGTCTTGGATCATGTTTTTGATGTTAGATATGTCAGGGATGGTGGGTGTCTTTGTCGTAGAGGTGGAGGCGAGGTTGGTTGGGTCGATGTATAAAGTGGATGAGCCTTCATCACTTTTTGGTACTTGGGGGATTTTATAAAACTTGGCTTCAAAGTTTTTGCAGTAAGAAAACTGTTCAGGATCCCTGTGTATAGTGACCTCCTCATTTTGGTGCAAGAATTTGATACACTGGTGGTATGTCTAGGCCAATTCTTTCATTCTGTGGATCCATGGACATTCCAAGAGGATGTTACATGGTAAGTCGAGGTCAAGGACCTGACAAGTAGTCTCCATGGTTGCTGGTCCCACTTGGATGGGGATTTCAATAGTGCCCTGAGACACTCTTTCTTAATCATCATACGCCCTTATTGTGATGCTCTTATTTTTGTTGATGGAATCCTCAACGAATCCCAAGTTTTTTATAAGTTTGAGAGAGAAAATGTTAAGGCCCGCACCTCCATCCACAAAGACTCTTTTAACTTTATTTTTATTGAATAGCACTTGAAGGTGAAGTGAGTGGTTATGAGATGGCTGTGGGGGGAAATCTTGGTCAGAGAATGTAAGGAGATTTTAGGTAATGATGTTACCAACCATAGCCTGAAACTACTCTATGTCAAGGGTGGCGAAGATGGTGGATGCAACTAATGCTTCATCAAGGATCTTCCTATGGGCGGTGGATATTTTCAATAGTTCCATGATGGAGATTTGGGTGGGGGTTCTTTTTAGCTGGTCAATGACATTATAGTCATAGGGGATGACTTTTGTATTAGAAATGGGGGTCTTAGCTATTGCACCTACAATAGTGACCTTTCTGCCATGTGTGGTGAGTCCACAGTCGTTGTTGGCTCCTTTGACATTAATGACTGTGGCCATTTCATCAACACATCTGACTATTTCCTCATACACTAGATTAGCACTAGCATATTTTTGCTTTCCTTTATTGTTCCCCTGAGTGTTTCCTTGATTGTGGTTCGGCATCGGATTTGTGTATATTTTCAGATCTTGGTTTTTGGTTGGCTCCTCGACATTGATGATCTTATCCTCGATGAGGTATTGGATGATGTTCTTTAGTCTCATGCAATTAATGGTTGTATGTCCTTTGAACTTGTGAAAGTCACAAAGGAGGTTTTCATTATACCATGGTGGTTTGGTCATGGGTTCCACGTATTGCTCGGAGTTAGAGACTTTGATCAGGTTTTCCTTGACCAACTTCTTCATTATGGACTTGATAGATTCCCCAAGAGCCATGAACTTCCGCTTGGGGGGATATTTTCCTTGGGGAGGTGGTCCTCCTTGATTACCCATGTTATTGATTTTATTGGTGGGAAGTGGTTGTTATGCCACTACTGCATTGGTCTGCACATTGTTGTGATTATGATTTTGTGGTTGATGATGGGTTGGATGTTCTTCTTATTGGCTGATGACCACGTCGTCATTTGTGACATTTTTATTCCTTGACCATGTTCAAGGTTTATCATTATAGTTGTTGGATGGGCAGTTATCCTATGGTAGAGTGAATTTTGATGTGCCTCCTCATGCAGTAAGGGCTCTTTCGATGTTGAGAACCTTCGGGATCAATTGATCGTATGATGTGATGCATTCCATTTTCAAGTAGAACGCCAAGTTTTCATCTAGATTGGATATGATGGTGCAAACTTGTTGTTCTTTTGGCATGGTCCACTTGCTTTCATTGGCCTTGGATCACCATCTTTGCAAGAAGGATGCGAATAGCTCTCCTTTTCTTTGTTTGAGTGTTGATAGTTATTCCAAACTAACATCTGCACCCATGTTGAAAGCATAATTCTTAAGGAAAGCTTCCACAATTTCCTCGAATGTTTTAATGCCTGTGGGTAGGCAAGAAACAAATTCCATGGCTGGACCAGTCAAACTTCGAGGGAATAGTCGCATTAGATACGTGTCATCGTATGCAACCTCCATGCAATGCACCTGAAATTCCCTAACGTGGTTTTTAGGGTTACCTGTTCCATTATACTTGTCAAATTTGGGGATCTCGAATACCTTTGGGAATGGTAGCATGGTGAGACTTCTATCAAAAGGATAAGGGCACAAGTTGCATGGTGCTCTTGTCGTTTTCCCTACTTGTAAGTCCAACACTTGCTGCGAGAGTAGTTTGATTTGTGTTGCGACATCTTTTTTCAAATCAGGACGTGGAATGAACGTGTCTTGAGGTGTTTGAGGTGTTTGATTTATAGGAGGAGTACTAGTGGTAGTTTGTTGAAAGATCTATTGTGTGTTCAAGGCCTATTGGTATGCATGCATTTGTGTCAACAATGCTTGTTGTTGATCTTGTTGTTGTTGTTGAAACAATGCTTGTTGGTGGTCTATATGTTGTTCCCATGAAGCCTGATGTTGGTCAAGCTGTTGTTGCACTAGAAAAACTTGTTGTTGGTCTAGCTTCTATTGCACCAACAAAGCTTGTTGTTGGTCGAGCTGCTAATGTGCCAACAAAGCTTGTTGTTTGGCTTGTTGTTGTGCTTGAAAGTCTTGTAGGGCTTGTTGGTATGCTTGTAGATGGATTGTTTGCAGTTGCGCTTGGTATTGTGCTTGCGCCTGTTGTAGGGCATGTGCTTGCGGTTGGGCTTGTGATTGTGCTTGAGCTTGAGCTTGAGCTTGCGCTTGTGCTTGTGCTTGCACTTGTGCTTGGGCTTGTGCTTGTGCTTGCTACTTTTGTTTGAGTACCCTTTGTTGGTTGTCCTTTTGAATGGTTTGGATT
The DNA here is from genome assembly GCA_007115665.2 of Sequoiadendron giganteum. Taxonomy (NCBI): domain Eukaryota; kingdom Viridiplantae; phylum Streptophyta; class Pinopsida; order Cupressales; family Cupressaceae; genus Sequoiadendron; species Sequoiadendron giganteum. Next base: position 585,310,169 of record CM021104.1, on the reverse strand, counting down.
AGAGTGGTGAATGAATTTGCTACGTTGGATTTCGATGGGATTGGTGGTGGAACAAGAATGATGCCAACCATTGTGATAGGTGAAAGGGTTATGGTGGTGATTGGGATTTGGGTTGTTGGAGGGGTGGTTGAGATGCTCAATCCTTGAGAAGGTATGCTATGGGATATTTGAGGACCGATTGATGTATTTGTCATGGTGGTTTGAAGGGTCATGATTTGTTGTGATGCTACGGGCAAAAAGAGAGAATTTGATGTGATGTTCACATTCCTCGAATCTGAGAAACTATCGATGGGAGGAAAACCTAATCTGAGAGGTGATGTGGTTGTGAATGGAAATGGGGGAAGAGATGGTATGCTACCCTAGAAAGAAAAAGGATTAGCAACTCTGGTTGTTCCAAACAAACCACCTTCTCCTCGTGGTAGAGAAGTTTGTATGTTTGATTGACATGTTGGTGTGGCATGGAATGAAGATGAACCGGCGGGATTATGAAAGGTGAGTGGGACGTATGGGTGTGATGGATTTAACGGGATATAATTATCCAGTGTGGTGTTGATAGCCACCTCTTTGTTGGTCACAAGGCGATGCTTTTGTAACTCTCAAAACATGGCACTCCCTTTGTTTACATTCGGTGAGGTTGGTGTGATGGCCAAGGTGGTGTGAGGTATTTATTGATTAACATTCTACGTTGGGGATGCATTTGTAAGAGACATGTCCATACTAGTGCCTACGCCAAGGTTGGAAGGGAACTAGACCCCTCCTTCTGCTAACGTGCTTAAGTATTTGAACATGGCACTAACAATTTTGTGGTTCTCTAGATTTTGAACCATTTTCATCATTTCAGATTGTGTCATCCCCATGTCTTCATTTGTGATGTCCTCTTCACAGCTCTCCTCTTGAGGATTTTGTGATGGTAAAGGAGAGTTACTTGGGGTATTTCTTGATCCCACAAGGTTTATTTCAGAGGTTAGCTGACTCATGTCCACAAAATTTGATATTTCACTGATATTTTTCATATTCTTCTTGTATTGTGATCTTGTTTAGACCATAAAAAATAGGGATCGTTTGATCCTAACCTTTTAGGCTCAAACGAGAAGAACTAGGGAAGACAAAGATCAAATAGGGTGGTAATGATGATGGGATACATGGATGAAGTGAGTGAGTGAAACCTCTTGAATAACTTTTGAAGGGTTATGCTAAACTGTTAGGACTTACATTGATTTTTGATGGTTTGACTAGGTGTATCAAGTCAAAAAAGATTGTAGTGAAGTTTACTTCCTAGGGGAACTTGCACAAGCGGATGAATTGGCTAGGTGTGTTAAGCCAATCAAGGTGATTGTGAACTAGTAGACCTTAGGAAGTTGCGTTATCCTAGAGGTGAATTCATCCAAGAGTTTTGACTATTTTGGCTAGGTGTGTTAAGCCAAGATAGGATGATGTTGGTTTAGCCCTTTAAGTTTAGCATGAGTGATTTTTCTAAAGTTCTCAAGAAGTTTGTTGATGGAATAAGATTTGATTGATGGAGATATGGATGAGGATGATGAATTTTATCTTGGACCTTGACCTAGACACGACTCCTTTTTATAAAACCTCGATGTTGAAGAACATGCTAGACTTCCTATGTGAGGAAAGAAAACCTTTCAAAAAGTTTGGGATTTTGTTGATAGTAGAATGCATACAAAGTTGGATTATTCCTTGAAGAATTTTTATAGAAGTTGTATACTAGTATTTCTCTGACTTCAAGGAGCATTTCAAGGCGTTGTTCATGGGCTATTAGACTTATCCTTTTGAACCTTGGTTTTGGAATCTTGACATTTCAAGAAATCAATTGGAACAACACATATGAGGTTCAATTTGTCTTTTATCTTGGCTTAATGAATTATTTTTACCAAAGGAACTTGTTTTCTTATGTTTTTTAACTGTATGTCTAATGTCCCACTTTATTTTTCATCCCACAAGGTCCATTATGTGGAAATCAAGGAAAATAGGGAAAAAGTCTCCTATGTTTAAGCTTATTGAAAACAAATGATGACAGAATCCAAGCACTTAGAAACCTCTAAGGATATGATCCCTAGGGAAAGCAAGAGTACTTAAATTCGTCAAAAGGTATTTGTTTCCTCCAAGGGGTTTGAAATTAAAATTTCTTTGTGTATGTTTGTTTTCAAATGTTTTGAGGACCAAGCAATGTATTCTTCACTTCCAAGTACTTTTTACAACCCTAGGATGATGAGACAATATTTTGTTGGGTTCCCACTTGGACGAATCCAACTGCGCATATTTTGTGCGGATGGCTAAATGCTTGACCACATTGGCTCCCCTCCATGACACACACTTCTTGGGTCAGCTAAGCATTAGTACCCATGAATCTCCCATGGCATACTTTCCATCTCTACAATAAAACCGCATGTATAACGTGGGGCGGCTTCAAAGGACATGACCTTTTGCACCAACAAAATAGATAAGGATTTGACCTTTTATAAACAAAGGGTTTTAATTCGAGCATTCCATTCATGGGGGACTATCCATGTAGTGAGAGACCATTGCTTCCCTTCTCATCAGAATAATCCTTGTGATTCTTGAACTTTCCTCAAGAATCCAGACTTATATATCGGTTGGAAGTCGCTTGGCTTTAGCATGTTCCCGGTTGGGTCATTCCCTTGGGTGATTACTTTTTCCTACAAGGCAGGCCCACTAAGATAAAAAATAGCAAGCTAGCATATCCCATTGTTCAATCAAGCTTTTTTGAAAAACAAAGGGAGAACCTTCGCAATATGTCATGCTCACACTCGCATGTTTTGTTCAATTGTTAGGTACCCAAATTGAAATGTGGAGGCAATATTTTATGAAACTTAGTGTCACCAAAAAGACTTTTGATTCTGAAGATCACCGTGAAGTGTGAGAGAAGCGCATATGCCTTTTTAAATGACACTACTTTTCAAAAAAGATTACAAGGCACAAAAAATACATGTTCATTTTAAATCCCTCAAAGCAATAAAGACTTTTTTAAGCACCAAAGGAAATGTGAGATTGCCTTGTTCAATTGTTAACCTTTTAAACAAATCTAGTATGTTGTTCCTAAGGTTCCTTTTAGCCCTTTTGCAACTTTTGAAAAGAAATTTGATTGTTATTTTTAAACCCAAAAGAAGTTTAGTGTTTCTAAAGAAAATGACATTAACAAATTTCTCTTAAAAAAGAATCTAAAATCCTTAAAGAGTGTTGAAGAACACTTTAGTGTTTAAAAACACTTTGTGCATAATGAACATGGTGCCATAATGAATCTCCTACTTTGTTTGGAAAGGAAATTTTCTTGTTCTTTTTAAACCCAAAATAAATCTAGTGTTTCTAAGGAAAATGATATTAACAAATTTCTCTCACAAAGCAGAATTTAAAATCCTTCAAGAAGTGTTGATTAACACTTTAGTGTTTAAAAACACTTTGGGTATGATGAGCATGATGTCATGATGAACCTCTTTCTTTTCTTTTTCCTTGCTCCAACCTGCAAAATAACAGAAAACCAAAAAGTACAAAGACAACAAACAAGGTCAAAAATTAGAAAATCCAAAGTTCAAAAAACACATATCAAGTTTCTAAACCTGTCTGTTTTTCCATGACACAGTTTGTAAAAGTGACATAGTTTGGACAAAAGTGATGCTATATAGCACCACACTTTTCACTGTGAGTGACGCTCTGCAAGCACAAAGATTGTAAAAGAGGTGCAATATAGTCAAGCGAAGTAGTTTGTAAAGTGGCCAAGTTTGAGATTTTAAATTTTTTTGAGGTGGGAATAGAGCAGCGTGATTTAGAAAAATGCGGTACAATATGGCACTGCGGTGTTGAGAGTTGTGCAGTATAGTGCCATGGAGATGAAAGCGCGTTTAGAAATTTTAAAATTTCATAGGCGGGAAACTAAAGCGACATAGTTAAGAAATGTTACACGGTTCGGTATAGCACCGCGCCTCTAAAAGTGGTGCAGTATGGAGCTGCGCTTCTGAAAGTGGCGCAATATAACATTGTGGGATTGTTTTCCTATGACCTACAAAAAATTGCTAAAAAATGTTGAAATTTAAAAAAACGTGATTAAATTCTTGAGTACTACCCTCCTTCTAGAACCAAAATGTGAACCCTTAAGCTTGCAAATGCACAAAAACAACAAACAAGGTTAAATTTTTAGATCAAAATGCATACAAGCATGAGAGACTCCCCATGAAATCCATCTATTAAAGCCTAAATTAGGAAATGAAGAAAAAAATATAACAAAACATGTAAATCCTAATTAAGCCAATAAAATTAAGATCCCATGGGGGAATTGGTGCCAATTGAAGTGTTGAAATTGGCCCTTTCCCAACTCCTAAATTGCAATGTTGATGATTTTGAAATGGTCAAATATCCAAAAGAGGTTTGAGCATAACCTTGCTACAAATTGTGAAAATATTGAATGGTTGAGTGGAAATGGGAAAAATTAGCTCTCAATGTGAAGAGAGTAACTTTACATGAGAATATGGATGAGAAATGAGGAGATAAGCCTCCCATTTATAGATTTGAATTTGGAAGAAAGATCAAGCTTTGAGCAATGTGGGACTAACTTTCAATTCAATGGTTGAATGTCACTTGTCACCATATGAATGGTTGATGGTTGTGCAAGTTTTGATCAAAGTGCCCATAAATGCATAAATTTGAATTTTGAAATATTGAAATGACAAGGTGGATGGAGAGTCAAATGGAGTTATGACCACTTGGCTCAATGCAAAAGGACTTGTAAGATGAAATAAATGCCTTGTTGGAAGGACCAAGTCCACTTGGATTTTTTGAATTCAAATTGAGAGAATATTCCCTTTTGATGCCATGTGAGGGAAATAAAGATTTAATAAATTAATTAAATCTATTTTCATGTGCAAGTTGCATTCTCTAGAGAATTTTAGTAAGAGTGATTAATTTAATGAGAGATTAGATGATTTGACAATTTTGACTTAAATTGTTGAATTGATTTAAATCATAATTGAGAGGAAATGATTAATTAAATAAACGATTTTGATTTATTTAGCTAAGGAGGAATATGTTAGATTAAATCAAATAAGGTTTAATTTATTTAATTTAATAAGAGGACTTTAGAGATTTTAATCAAATAAAATAATTTATCTAATTAAACAGAAATGTAAGATTAATTAAATTAAATTGATTAATTTAATCACTGGAGGAAGAAGACTTAATTAGATGAATAATGATCCATTAAATAAAGAGACATAATATGATGAAATTCAGAAAGTATGATTCAAGAAGAAATGTTGTTAGTAATCAAGATCAAGTGTGTCAGATCAAAAATGTACATTTTCCATATCTACAAAATCAAATAAGGTTTAATTTATTTAATTTAATGAGAAGACTTTAGGGATTTAAATAAAATGAATTATTTATTTAAAAGGGGATTTTAGGGTTAATTAAATTAAATTGATTAAATTAATCAACAAAGGAGAAAGACTTAAATAAATAATGATCTGAGAGTGTGATTCAAGAAGAAATGATGTTAGTAATCAGGATCAAGTGCATTAAATTGAATTGTACATTTTCCATGTCTACAATTCTCACTTATGCTAGCGAGGCCAAGTTACCAATTTCTATTGAATTAGGAACTCTTAATTTCATTAAGGAACTTGAGTTGCTAGAGGAGCAACCAATGGAAGTAAGGCTTGCAAAAGTAATGGAATTAGAGGAAAACATAAAAGAAGCATTGAGGAAGCTTGAAATCCATCAAGCTCACATGAAGAATATTTTTGACAAAAGGGAAAGAATAAGAGATTTCATTGTTGGTGATTTGGTTTCCAAGTGGGATAAGCATAAAAGAAAACCTCAGAAACATTCCAACTTCGATGCAATTTAGGATTGACCCTATGTGATCATAGAGTGCAAGGAACACAATGCTTTCCATCTTTCCAAGTTAAGTGGAGGGGTGCTACCTATCCCAGTCAATGTGATCCACCTCAAGAATTGTGTTTGAAGATAAGTTCTATATTTGTGCTATATTAGAGTAGTGTTTTCTTGCTAATAAGTGCTTAAGGAACATTCTTTTTAAATTCTTTTCTTTCCCCAGGTGTTGCAACACATGTTTTATGACCTCCATGAACTTTTAGTTTGTTATTCTTTTGTTGTTCTCCTACTGGTGGGAGCATTTGTAGTTGATTTTCCATGGTTTTCTAAGTTTGAGAAGGGGAAGATTTGACTCCATGCATAATGAATAGTTTGAGGAAACTATTCTATATGCTTACCAGGCAAGCATTCAATGAAAATCGCCAAAAATGTTGCAGAATTTTCACCTATAGCCCAATTTGGCAAAGCTGAAGCAGTTTATTTTCATTTTAAGGTAAAAATATTCTAACATATTTCTGCCATGCTTAACCATTGCATATTAAAGTTTAAAAGAAAGAGTTCAGTTGTTATCATGCAATGTGTTACAAGAGAAAAGAAAGAATTCAATTTTGTCATTCAATGCTTTGCAGCATAAAAGAGACTACATGAGCTATTAGATGTTTCTTTTATTCATTTTACAATGTTGCATTCATTTTTTGTAAAAGAAATATATACAAAACTGCATAAGTGTTGCTTTTCTACTCATTGGAAATAAAGGAGTAATCAAATGTCCCACACAAGCTGTGGGAGTAGCTGAACCAATGAAACATGGAAGATATGCTATACATTTGAAGATTAAATAATATAAAGACATATGAATAGAAACATATCCATCATTCATTGTGGTGGTTTTGTGTTGGTCTTTCATGTTGCCTACCCCTCCTTGCTCTTAGTTTTCAAGTGAACCTGAAGATGAACGAGAAATTTTGTTAGAGCTTGGGATATGGGTCTCATCATATTCCCCATCAACAAAAATATAACACATGTTTATGATGCATTAGATCGACAAATATCAATTGTGTGCAAGAAAGCCTGAAAATTAAAACATTGCAGGAGCATTAAGATTCACTTTTTTTATGTAACGTGTTTGTTCACTATGCAGGTATTGGTGAAATCATGTTGTTGATTCATTTATGAAGACATCATAGCATGTGGTGCAAAAATGGGCTCCCACAAGGGTTGAGCCTAGTATGTTGCCCCTAAGTTTCAAAAGGGGAATGAGATAGGATTGCACTTTCATATTGCTTAAAGAACATTTGAATTGAATGGAGAGAGAAATAAAGTGACTCCAAGAGTAACAGATTCATTGCCCATTCATGAAAATAATTTTGAGAGTGCAATGAAGTGAAAATCATAGATGAACAATGGATTATTTTAATGCTTAAGAAATATGTAGAGTAGAATTAAAATGCATCATTTCTATATTGAAGGAGTTTTATTTTTCATACAAAGTTCTTATATTTTCATGGTTTTTCCTCATTCAATGATGATGGTCATCATTTTTCTATTTTATTACTGCTATATATAATGATTTTTGTTGTCCATGTTGTTTGGAGCATATACACTTGAGGTATAGCTATCAAGAAACAAGAAAAAATGGCAAACAATGCTCACATAAAGGGGACAAAAAAGAGTGAATTGTTCATGGGATGCTAGAGGAAGCAATCATAAAAATTTCATTGCAAAAGATACCTCACATAGGCTATCATCAATGATAAGACAACTTTTTTCTTTTCAAGATTAAGAAGAGTGAAAGATCATATACATTATAAGAAAACAAAAATGAAGTAGAATTAATTAATTTATAACATAGAAGACAAAAAGAATCATCACTAATATTTGTGTAATGCATGAAGGCCATCATGAATCTATGTATGCAAAAGACTTGAAGAAAATGATGACTTTTGCAAAAGGACATCATTATGGAAGAAAATAAAAGCATAATTTTCAGATCTTTGTGTCAGCATTTTGACATGATCCAATGTGTTGAAGAGAATATTCATAAAAGAGGGTTTGCAATCATGTAATTTTTCATCTGAAGAGTCAAGGTGAGGAGGCCAATATGCACTTTTTAAATAAAACATAATGCTACATTATGTAGCATTGAAACCATTATGTCCTGCATGATCATTTTTGGAAAGTAAAGGTTGTTGTATGTATTCAAATAGGCACTATACAAAATAATGGAAAGCAATGTTGAGAATGCAGAGGATAGAAAAACAAAGGAATTCATCTATCAAATACAACAAATAATGAATCAATTCATGGAATGAACAAACCCAAAATGTAGAGATAAACAAATTTATTTTACACCTTTCAAGAAAATGAACAAGACATGGAGCTCTATAGTGGTAATACACCTAGATTTTGCAAACCCTCAGCCTAAAAATTCAATGAAATGGAAAATCTTAACATGATTCAAATCTAAAGAATACTCTCATATAGATCATGGGTTTTAGAAGACCCTAGTCGTGCTTACAATAAAAAGAGTGTAATGATCAGATTTCATCATATTAGTTGTGGCTTGGAGGGTTTGTTTGTGAAGCCAAATCCATAAAAAAAATTCTACATAGAGAATTTGGTAAACATACATGAAGTAGTGAAACCATCGAGCTTCTACAAGGAAAACAAGTAACCAAGGATGGAGATGCCACAACTATAGAAGTGTAAAATATTTCTTATAGGGGATAAATGAAGAAGGGTTTTGTATCACCCATGAATATAAATACTGCAGCTTTGAACATAGAAAGCCCTTATAAAATGGTGGTAATAATGAGTTAAGAGTATAAACATTTTACATTTTTGTAGAAATAGAATCTATCAAGATTTTTCACAAAAAACACAAACATTTCATCATTTTTGTAACTTTTGAAATTTAATTGAGCATATACTTTGCAGAAAATAAGGAAGTGGTGCAAGATTCAAATGATAGAAACTTACCCAAGTTCTTGTTGTAAAGAAAATGCATTCGAATACCTTTAGCAAAGGCTCCTGAAATTCTCGAGTATTGACCTCAGAACAGTAGGAGCATCAACAAAAGATAAAAAAAAATGAAATGCATCAGATAAATCACGATGTCCACGACTTAAAAGCCAATAAATTGCATTTGAAATGGAGACTATTGTCTAGATTTATGGGAAAGAGACTTACCCCAAGTGTTTTCCTACAGAATATCCATAGAGATCTCCCAAAAGGAACAAGAAAGTGAATATTTCAAGCTTCAAAACCCTACCCTCATGGTGGGCAAGTAGAGCTAAAGAATTTGAAACAACAAAGTGCAAAATGATGTGAAAAGAATGGAGATTGGGGAGTTTTGTTTTAGGGTTTTCCTGATTTCCCTAATTCGAACTTGTGATTTTTATCACATTGATTGAAAATTAAAATACCCTCACTAATACCTTCGTGGTATTATACCTTTCTTTGCATATGTGTTCAAGCCTAGGCTATAATATGCCTTAGTCATTTTGTGATTTTTTAGGAAAATCATATAGCTGTGAACCTTAGCCATTTTTTTAGGATTTTTATAGAAAATCAAAATATGTTCAATGCTTGGCGAATTAAAATCAAATCATATATTTTTCCTTGTAATTTTGAAAAAATCAGATCAAAACTCAAGTTTGAGCCATTCTATTTTGTAAAATGGAAACTACAAAATTATAAAAAATTATTAAAGGAAATATTCCTTCAAATTACTTTAATAATTGTTATCTAAATGTAGTTAAATGGTGCATTGAGTCCTCTTAGAAAATTTCCCTTGTGAGTTTGAGTCTTTTTGTGCAAAAGAGGAAAAATAGACAAACTAAAGTTTCTATTTTAGTTTTTAGTCAGTTTAGGCTTGTCTCTTGAGTCTTTTCCGGTTTGACTCCTTGAGATAGAAATTTTCCATCTTTTTCATCCAGTTTGGAGGCAATTTGAGCATTGTTTTTGAGGCTTTTATTTGGAGCTTAAAAATGGCATTGCAGTTTCTATTTTGGAGAGATTTTTACTGAGATTTTTTTCATTCTCACTATTGGAGACTCTTGGAGGTATATATTGGAGAAAAAATTAGTTTTTTCTCAATTCAGATTCACTTCTTACTCTCTTGAATAATTGTAGAGAGATTTGTAAGCCATTATTTGTACTCATATTTTTAGATTCTCTTACTCCTTTTAGATCAAATAAAAGAGCAGAGCATTCCTATCTCACAAAATTTTGCCTCATTTTTGTGTTTCTAATGTTAAATTGTAGTTCAATTTTTTTGAAACCTTTTACATGTTCCATTACTACAAGTGTGTGTGAAAAAATTTCATTGTAATACAGGTTGCACATTGTGTTTAGTGTAAAACCTTCATGAAAATTATTTATGTGTTGCATTGTTTCATCTGAGATTGTGAAAGTTAATGTTTTTTTGAAATCTGATTGTGAAGTTGAGTTAGTAGACATGTAAAAGTTCTGGTGCATCACCATTTAGGTATTATGATTTTCATTTTTAGTTTATCCTTCTCCGTTTTCCTGATAAAAATCATTTAGACTAGGTGATCTACCAGGGGAAATAACCCTATCTAGAGATTCATTCTCGCCATAGGTCACCCACAACCTGAGAGTGTTTGCGTGTTTCAATAAGATAGTTAAGTCAAATCTTCGTGAGAGTGCAATCCTGATTGATAATAGTTTTTGGCATGTCTAGTGGGACTTTGAAACTTGTTTTAGAGAAAGTTTTTCAAGTTTTAAGCTACTATTCGTTATATGCAGTAGTTTTCCAACCTTTAGAGGTTTTAAGTTTATACCTGACGACTCCATTCTCTGGTTTTGCATGCAGATCTAGTGTAACCTGCTGATGAAAAGATTGCAAACTAGAGTAAGTACTTCTCCATTTGAGTATTTACAATTATCACCACTAGAAAGGAAGGGTAGGAAAATAAATATAATTTTTGACTCACCAAGGAGGTCAAAATCCACAACTCCAAACCCCAACCATGAAATTTCAATGCAGAGAATTATAGTACCAACAATGTGAGTACCAAAAATGGCTCATCAAAATAGGTAGTTTGTATTCACAACTTTTAATGGGGGCTAAAAATTATTTCTTTCTCAACATGATGACATTCCTATTGTAGCCCTCAAAATTCTTCCATATTTCACCGGAGAGGATCAGACCACCCCTGTTGAGCACATTCAAGATGTGGAAACTTTGTGCTCGGTTCATAATGTCATTGAAGAGAATGTAGCACTTAGATTTTGGTTGCATCACTAAAATTAAAAGACTTGCAATGGTTTAGTGGTCTTCCAGTAAATTCAATAAGAACATTGAGTGAACTAGGTGATGGCTTGCATCGACAGTTTGAAGACAAATAAGACCATTTGTCTTTGCTAGAGCAGTTAAGTACCATCAAGAGATCTCCTCACAAGCACATGTCATATTTTAACTACCATTTCCAGAGGACCTGGGATAGAATCCCAATGATGGTAAAGCCTTCAATTGAACATGATTTTATTTTCTTTCTTAAGACTTTAAATAGTTAAATTTTTGTGATGATTCAGTCTATGGGTGTGTTTACGCTTCCAAATGCTTATGATATAGCCATTAGAGAAAAAAATAATCTTATTGAAGCTAGTAGAATAGCCCTAAGTCCTCCTATGATCATTTTTCCTAAAGTACAACCCCCTATACCTTTTTCATTACCCCATTTAGCTATTGTTCCACCTACTAGTGCAATAGTCTATGAAGCTACAAACCAAGAAACTATTGTTCCGAACCCATCCCAAGAGATTCAAGAGCTAAAATGCATGCTATAATCCTTTAGCAATACTTTTAGTAACAATTTTTTGAACCTCAAGAAGCAAGTTGGTCAAGAGAATAGGCCTTATCAAACTCCTTATCAACTTAACCAGTCAAGTAGGCCACCTTTTCAAATTGATTCTCAAGGCCAAAGGCGAAATTTCAATCCTAGACCCTTCCAGCCTTACAATCCTAATGCTTCCAACTCTTCAAAATAACTTGTTCCCACACAAAATAATATGGCATAAGAGTGTGAATGGTGTTATCCATGCAACTAGCCTCATAACCAAGCTGCATGCATGAATGGTATGAGGAATCAAGCCTTAATGGTTCAGAATAGCTATGTTGATTCATAAAGTGTATTCCAAGAAAATCTAGAGGAGCAAGGTAACTCTTATATTACTTTGATGAATTGGAAAGGTACTGAGTTTTGTGAAGTGAATCATTTCCAAGGTCAAAACCAGCTAGATTCACCTATTGCAACCAATACTAGATCAAAGAAGAGGGTTGTTGATTTTGGGGCAGCAAGCTGAAATGTCCAACAATAGACAACCAAGGAAAAAATTCATTCTTCTACAGCTCAAGTTATCCCCAAAACACTTTAAAAGGTGTAGATTTTGAAAAGAGGACAAGTTTTACCCGAGAAGGAGCAACCTAAGGTGTAGTCACAACCTTTGCAAATACAAATTTATGTTATTTCTTTCAAAGGGAAGCAAAAGATGAGCCCTACCTCATTTAGCGTTGTTGAACATTTAAAGAAGGCTACTTTTAGCATGCCAATAATGGATGCTTTGCACATTCCTGGTCAAAAAATTTTGCTACAAGATGCTTTGGCTGAGATTTCCATTTATGATGTTTCTAACCAAGAAAAGACCAAGGTTGTGCTTGCAAATAGTCTAGAAGTTAGGAATGAGCAGAAAGCCCAAGAGGTAAAACCTCCTCCATTTTACTTGAATTCTATCATTGGTAATAAGCTAGTCAACAACTACATGATTGATTTTGGTGCAAGTAGTTCCAAAATTCCCAAGAGTCTGGTTGATAAGCTAGGATTAGTTTATGAGTTGCTTTCAAAGGGAGTAGTTTTGCTAGATGGGTCTACTATTAAGAGTACTAGGGTGATTAAGAATCTAGCCATTACATTGCATGTATGCCAAAAATTTCCATCCCTCAAGATATTTATGTCATTCTTCTACCACCTCATTTTTTCCATATGCCTTTCTATGGATTTTACTACCAAATTTTGTGGGTTTTATCTCCCAATTGGTATCATTTGTTTTCCAAAACAAGGTATGGTAAAAAAGTAACCATAAAGTCTAAACCTCAAGCCAATGATCATATTGAGCCATATGTCCCTAGCCCTATAAATTCTAACCTCTACATCACCCATGGGCTGGAGGATCAATCCATGACCCTAGACCCCAACACACGTATTGAGGATGCAAATCTAGATGAGTGGGCAACTGAGAATCCTGAGCTTGACCCTTTCAATCACACCGATGAGGTAGGATTAGGAATTTACATGATTCATGAACTTGATGTAGTGATTCCAAATCTGGTCAAGGATCTAGGTCAAGCTGAACAAAATTTTTGACTAGCTTTAGAGGCTGTATTTTGATGGCTCAAGAAGTAGAATGGGTGCTAGTGGAGGAGCCATGTTGATGTCACTAGATGGAGATAAGTATTACTCAACATTGAGGTTTATTTTTAGATGCACAAATAATACTACTGAATATGAGGAACTTTTACATGGCCTTGGATGGGCCAGAAAGAGAGGTATTAAGTGCTTACAAGTTTATGGTGATTTTGAATCAAGTTAGAAATATGAATTTCACCAAAAATGATTTTATTAAGAAGTATACACATAGAGTTTTAGATTTAATAAATTTTTTTGATGCTTTGAATCTATTGTCCATTCCTAGAAATTAGAATAAACATGCAGATAAGCTTGTTTCCATAGGATCTCAATTTGACATTCCGAATGAACTTCATAATGTAGAGGTACAATAATATGTAAAAGTTGTTGTTAGATCATCCGCGCCCCATAATAATGTGAGTTTGAAATTTTTTGAAAGTAATGAGTAGATTGTGAGTTTTCTAATTGTAGAATCTGAGTTTGCAACTAAAATCTAGCAGAAGTGGTAGCAACAATATGACAATCAAATTTTGCAATAGAAGTCAAACAAGCTGCCCAAGGGTTTGGTAACCTTCGAATCAATTTTCAACTCTAATGACCAAGTCAAGAAGGAAAAATGCATCATGACTATTAAGTAGGAGCATTATGAGCTCATTGAGATATTCAAGGGTAAGCTCCTCAAGCTGGGAAAGGTATGCACTCAAGAAGAACATCAAGCTTTTATTTTTTTATATAAAAAATTTAGTGATATTTTTTCTTGGGAATATAAAGACTTAAAAGGTTTTGGCCTTGAGCTAGCTCAACACACCATTGAGGTAGAGTCCAATGCAAAACTAGTAAGGCAAAACAAAAGGCCTCTTAACCCCAAGCTTGATAATTTTATGAGAGTTGAATTGAACAAGTTAATTAAGAATAGTATCATCTTTCCTATTAAGCATACATCTTGGGTTTCTAACTTAGTTCTTGTTAGAAAGAAGAATGGTGAGATTAGGCTTTGTGTTGATTTTTTTTATTTGAAAAAATATTCTCTCAAGGATCATTATCCAATCCCTTCAATGAAGTAGAATTTTCAAGTTGTTTATGGTTTTGACAGATTTTCCTTGTTGGATATATTTAGGATATAACCAGATTGTGGTGAAGTAGGAGGATTAGTACAAAACTACATTTTCCACCAAATGGGGTATTGTGGCTTATAGGAAAATGCACTTTGGTTCGTTCAATGCAGGGGAAACATTTTAGAGAGAAATGGACATGGCCTTTCATGGCCCGATGAACATGATTTCTCTGGTTTATTTAGATGATATTGTAACATAGGGTAAATTTTAGGTTAGCATGGTTAGAGCATAAACACAATAAACCCAAAGCATATAATGAAGCACAAAGGAATCATAAAATGAAAACAAGGAAAGATCTCACCATATGTATTCAACCTCCATGATTGAACTCCATTATACCTTCTCTATTTTCTGCAATATTATGTGTGCCCTTAGAATTGTATGAGAGCTACAATGACCATGCCTAGACTAAGAAAATGTTGAAGGATTTTAAATGGTTATGCAAGTAAAAACTAAATCTACATGCCATATCAAAATCTACAAGATCACAAGGTTAGCAAATGATAAGTATGAAGCCTACAAAAATGAAAGATGCAAGAGATGAGAAATGTAAGATGCCAAATGCAAGATACAAGATGCCACAAATGAGGACAAAATTGCCATTTTATAGAAAATACAATTTTGGATGAATGGACAAGATTCAAGATTGAGAAGTGCCCTAGAATCAATGGTCAAGATTCAAAATGACAACCTACAATTAGGGTTAGGACAACATTAGGGTGAATTAAAAATGATTGGACAAGATTTAGTTTGAGAAAATCAAATCAAGGAATAAGAATAAATGTGACATAGAGATAAGATTGGCACAAAAAAGGAGGGAGTTAGAAAATCAAATAATTTTAGAAATTACCTGATTTATGGAAGAAAATACTATTTTGAATTTAATATTAATTTAATTCAAAATGGTGGGGTCATGTGACAGTAAATAATAACTTAAAATTATTTACTTGAAAAGAGAGAAATTTAAATAAATGATTTTTATTTAAATTTGGAAAAGAATTAAATGAGACAATTAAATAATTAATTTTAATTATTTAATTATGGAAAGAGTGGGTTAATAATTAAATAAATTGTAGGGGATTTATTTAATTATGAGAATACCTTAGTATTAGAGACACATTTAAATAAAATATATTTATTTAAATAATCAAGAGGGATATAATGGATTAATTAAATAAATTTAATAAGTTATTTAATTTAAAGATGACATTAGACATTAGTGGCGTATTTAAATTAAAAAAATGTGATTTATAGATTTAAATAGTCAAGAAGAATAAAAGAGATGAATTAATTAATAATTTAATCATTATTTAATTAATAGTTGAATTTAAACATAAGGACATAATCAAATGTTTTAACTATGTTTAGAGGAATTAAGGAGAAAAGAGTTCACAGGCGTAGGTCGTTTTTATGTGTCTACATTTTGCCCCTCTTTGTCATAATGCAGTTTATCGGGTCATGGCAAAGAAAAAATGTCAAGTATATTCCCCAACGAAGGTACAGAGTGTCTAGCTCCCCTCTAGATATTTTTCAAATTTTGGCCCAAGGTAAAAAAAATCTGGAAAGTGTCTTGATAAGCTAAATGGATGCCCAGGAAATCAGTGGCGCAGTCAATTTTGAAATTGGATGACATTAAGATAGTGAAAAGGTTGGTGAAAGGCAGTCAAATGAGCCTCCAATAATAAATTTTTGAAGAAAATCCCACTTTGACCTTATAAATAGGTTGAAAATGGGTAAAAAGTCAATTCATGTTTCACTTTCATTTAGAAATTTAGAGAGCTCAAAGTGAAGAGACAACACACAAAGATGGTGATTCTAGTGACTGAGCACCATAGATACATCGTTCGGACTTTCAGATGGCCAGAGGGTGCAGATGTCGCCGTATGTACCCTATACCCACTTTGTCCTTTTATTGATTTTTGAGCGTTTTTAGGGTTTTTAGGGAGTTCAACGAATGCACCATGACACAAATGCGTTCGCATAAGTCATAATCACATTCACATTCAACGCATTTGATGCATCGTGATGCAAATACAAGCAATCTACTAGGTATTTCAATGTAGTGCAGCACAATCACCAAAAACTACAATGCATTCACAAGATTGTGACACAAGAGTGAAGAACAATGAGGCACTCATTTGACAATGACACATGTGATTGCCGCACGATGAAATTGACTGAAAGACTCACATTTGTGAGTCAAAATGACACAAGAGTCATATTGCAATGCAAATGATGTACAAAATGACACAATCACAAAATTGCTATGCATCTAAAGTTAATGCAACACATTTGACTTTGACTATAATTGACTTAGTTTTAGGCTGAATTTTTGTTCATGCTCAGTTAGATAGATGGTAAGAATGAGTTTTTAAGGATGTACTAATGCTCATTTCTGCATGTGCAGAGACGAGTACCATCGATCTACATGTGTGAGTCCAAACCCTCAACTTATGCCTTCTAGGACCAGTTATCTGATCGAGAGAAGAGACGACTGATGAGATTGGGATTGTACTATGTTACCTATATGCCCATCATCTAGGCTAATATGGGGCTATCGAATGCATTGTTTGAGAGATGGAACTCAAAGACTTGCTCTTTCCACTTGTCGATAGGAGAGGCTACCATTACCTTGGAGGATGTATATCAGATTCTTCACATTCCCATCAAAGGAGAGTGGGTGGTGTATGATCCACACCACGGTGTTCAGACCATGAATGAGATTTACAAGGTAGATGATGGTATGGGCCTCGGGGTTGATGGTTATGAGATCCCTTGGTAGTATCTTGTAGAGCACTACCCACGGTGGGATGCTATGTTGTGCACCTGATTGCAAGGATTCTAATTTTGGATCATCAGAGACATGGGTTCCCCATTGGATGGGGGGATGTCCTGGTATGAATGTGGCAAGATAGGATAGTGTTTGCCTAGGGGCCATGCTTAATGGGTATGTTATATCATTAGCTACATGAGGTTGTCTATAGGGGTGGGAGAAATATTAGCTATGGTACAACCCTACTTATGATATGGGCTTGGGAGCATATTTCCATTTTTTGGCCACCTATTCAGAGGCCGCAGGTTGTAGAGGGTATGCCTTATGTTTATTTGTACGTGAGTTACCTTTAGCAGACTAGAGTGGGGGACATAGGGTAATGGAGACACTAGATTGACATGATGACTACCTTTGTTTGGA
The DNA here is from genome assembly GCA_007115665.2 of Sequoiadendron giganteum. Taxonomy (NCBI): domain Eukaryota; kingdom Viridiplantae; phylum Streptophyta; class Pinopsida; order Cupressales; family Cupressaceae; genus Sequoiadendron; species Sequoiadendron giganteum. The sequence goes on along the minus strand of CM021104.1, from coordinate 585,292,572 downwards.
GGCCCTACAAGGATTGTGTTCAGTGGGCTAGGGAGGCCGATCATTTATCAGTGTGCAATCATAATTGATCATTGAGATGCACTTGCCTCAATGGGTACTCCAATGGTTTGGGGGGTAGAAGGGTGTGCATATGGGGACCATTGAGTATGCACGATCATCAGGAGAGCCTGTTTGGGATCCAACCATATCATTGCATTTTGTAGAGCAACAGATATATGGGCTAGTGGCACAACCATGGGGTTGGAGTGGGGGTCCTATAGATGCAGGGATGATGACATTTTTTTATTTATGGAGGCAAACACATAGGGTGACTCCCTTGATAGATCTTGATGGGCCAACATTGGTGGATTGGAGATCAATTATGCAATGCATTGAATGCAAAGGCCAAGGAGGTAGAGGAAAAGGTAGGAATGGAGACCGAGGATATGGGGGGAGAGGAGGTGGATATGGGAGAGGGTATGACGAGGGAAATGGTGGGGGTGGTGGAAAGAGGAGGAGAGGAGGGGATGAAGGGAGACATGGCAGGAGAGTGAGGCAGCAGGTAGATAGAGCAGCCTTAGATTCTATCCCAGAGGTGGTAAAGGAGGAGGAGAGATATGAGGAGGAGTAAAGGAAGGAGGGTGAGTAGACAAAGGGGGAGGGCAGGTAGGAGGAGGCTTGAGTAGAGGTGGATATAGGCATGGTGCAAGTAGAGGTAGAGGAGGTACAAATAGATGTAGAGGCACTAGATGCTGGGGTAGGAGAGAAGGGAGTTGGGGGAGAGGAGGACACAAGAGATGATGAGGAGGAGCTAGATATTGACAACGAGATAGATGAGGTGGAGAGGAAACTCTGGGAGAGGATGATAGATGCAGAGGAAGAGGGTGACAGGCCTCTGATTTTTCCTTATGATGCGACATTGGATTAGAGGTTAGTAGACCTCCAGAGCAGGTTAGATGCCACCTTGTCTCAGAAAAATCCCTCATCAGCAAAGCTCGAGGTTGTACAGGTTGAGAGAGATCATTCTGTGATTAGACAACATGAGTTAGAGAGATGGGTGTGAGAGTTTTTCGAGCTGTGCAGAAGGCCATCAAGAGATATGGCCAAAGAGCTGGCCAGGGTCAGCGAGAGCAGGGGTAGATACAATGTATTATATGAGTAGGCTATACCACTAGAGAGATAGGATATTGGGCTATCTTTGTCATATAGTAGGATAGGTAGTGGCAACAGGACACACATGAGCATCAAGAATCATACTAGTGTAGGTGGGTCCACGTCATCTGGGTAGCCATCTGGTCACAGGCCACACCATTCTCACAAGCACTCTCCAAGGCACAGGTTGAGCCATAATCATAGGTTAGTGACACTAGTCAGAGTAGAGCCAACCCCCAGTCATCGACCCCTCAGGATCTTAGAGTTAGGTCACATCATCAGCATAGGTTATAATTGAGTTGATGAGTCAGTGTCATTCACCTCATTCCTCACCTCCATGGGATGGAGAGGGCACAACCTAGGGCTTATTTTTTGTTGGTTGTTATGATTAATTTGGTATATATGACCTTTGAGCCTACGAGTTCCATTTGCGGGATTCTTCTAGAATTTATCCTATGACATTATTATTTTGAGATTTATATATGAGATGATTTTGATGTGGACTACATGCTTTGTTTTATGAGCCTATGCATTATGATGTTTTTATGCTTTATATGATGCGATGCAATGTAATTCAATGTGATGTATTTAGGATGGTGATTTTATGATTACATGCCATGATGGTCCTATTTTATATGCTTATGATAATGGTAGTCTATATGATGAAATGGATGCATTAATGTATTATGAGATGTATGATGTGACTCATGGATACCATGCTTTATGATTATGGATTCATTTATGGGTATGTTTATGTATAAGGTTATTATGATATTGATGTATTCATTGATGATATGGATGGTTATGCTCTTTATTTGCGATGTTAATGCAAATATTGTTTTTATGTATGCAAGATGGATGGATGTCATATAAATGCAATGTGAATGTAGATGCTATTATGGGAATGGATGTATGCAAATGTGAAATATGCTAATGTAATGTTGATATGATCATGTATGCAATTATATTTTTGTGTCATAGGATATCATCAGTAGATGAGAGAAGAAAAGAGACAAGATGTAGGAGAAGATGGATGTTAGTGCGAAGAAAATAAAAATACATGTTAGTGCAGAAAAATAATCCTTTGACATTTTCCATAGTACCTAATAGTCGGTTCTCTAATCATCATTGGGTGGATTGTTGTAATGGCCAAAAAACACTATGATATGACATAGATCAATAGTGTGCAAGGTTGAATCATCACATAGAACAAGAAGTTACAGAAAAGGATAATCATGACTCAAACAAGGAACGTAATTGACCTTATTCATTTTGTCATAACCAACCACAAATGGACAAGACTAGTCATGAAACGTCGTTGCTTCTCTAAAACCTGAAATCAGGACATTCTCGAGAAACTAGCCACATGACAACCAATTAAAAGACAAGAAAATCATCGAAATACGTCGTTGGTCCTCTAAATCCTAAATTCAAGACATCCTTGAGGAACTAGCAACATGATGATTAAAAAGATATGGACAATCTTCATGATACATTGTGGCTCCTCTGACATGAGGAACTAATATCATGATGACCATCAAAAAGGAAGATAGTGTTTTTCAAGTGTTTGCCAAGTGTTTTTCCAAGTGTTCAAATGTAAGGTGTTTTGATGTCGAGATGCCAAGGTTGACAAGGTCTAGGTTGCCAAATTCAGGAAGGACACATCCTGAATGATGTTGATTTCAAGAGGATCAATTCTTGAATGTCAACAGAATCCCTCAAAAATGTCAGATAATGATGACAATGCTTAGGAAGGACACATCCAAATCATAAAGAAATGACGAGAGTTATTCCTCAAAAGGACACATCTGAAGAAGAAACTGAATTTTGATAAGGTGATTTTCTTTGATAGATTTGACCACATGCCAATGCTGACATGTGAGTTTGATTGAGATGTCGATTGAAAAAATTACTTGAAATTTGTTGAAAGATTGCCTCTTTTAAGATTGACGAGTGATTTTCTTGACTTGAAGATATTTGATGTGTGTGAAAGTGTGTTACCATAAACCCTAATGGACTGACCTAGTATGGCTTCATGGGCTCACTGATTGATGGCCTTGCCTACATCATGCACTCGGAGACCTTGTATTTTGACAAGACCAATGAATTTGTCTGAAGGGCAAAATATTGAGTCATGATTTTATTCTGGCAAGCCTAGAAGGACAAACCTAATGTCTCGGGGGTTCAAAGATGAACCTTGCCTATGTAGAAAATGTGCAGAGATGACATGGCTCAAAATAGGACAAAGAATGACTAACATTATTGATCCAAATGATGTAAAAAAACTTGACTTTGTTTTGAGATTTTTGACACTTTTTGAATCTTTTTAGATTTTCTTCAGGATATTTTTCAATTTTTAGGTCTTTTTTCAAGACTTTATATGATTTTTATCTTTTTCAATTTTTTTAATGATTTTTATGACTTTTTCAGGACTTTTTACGAATGTCAGGACCATCTGTGATACCCATTGCATTCAAATGATATAGGTCTTTCCCCTAGACAGTTTGAGGATTATTCGAGCAGAATGACATGGAGAAGAGTATACATAGGACAAACGACGAGGATATGTATGGAGTGATGTCAACCAATGCTAGCCATGGACGGAATTGATAGGACTTATGAAAAATGTCACGAATGTGTTGGGATGCCATGATTATGAATTTTGGATTGAAGGAAGATTGAATGATAGTGGATTGTGAAGCAAATACTAACTGCATATGGTGCTTGTTTGCCTGGTTTTTCTTAATCAACCTAATTTTTTGGATTTTGCATGAGGACCAAATTGCTAATTTTAATTTTTTTGACCATCACTCTTTTATTATAGCTCCTATAGAGACAATTTTGATATTCCTGTAAGTGGTTCAAGGAATTTTGTCTTCTTTCTTGAAACATTTCTAACTCATGCAGGTGAGACTGTTTGTACTCTTCATCATCGATCATTCCCTTTAAGGGGACTTAGAGAGAAAGAATTTCAACCTCGATGGGCAATATGGCTTCAAATCCATAGACCAAGGAAAATGGAGTGGCTCTAGTGGGTGTGTTGATGCTGGTATGGTAAGCCCACAAGGAAGGATTGAGTTGTAGATGCCAATCATAGCCAACGTCGTTGACAATCTTCGTAAGAATTCAAAGAATTGTTTTATTGGACGCCTTAGCTTGACCGTTGCCTTGCAGATAGTATGGCGTGGAGAAATGGTGTTGAATGTGGAAGCATTCACAAAGCTCACAGACGTATTAATTTTTGAATGGATTACCATTGTCTATGATGATGGACTATGGTACACCATACTGGCAGATGATGTAATTAAGGATAAAATTGGAAATCTACTTATTGATGATGTAGGTGAGGGGGACGACTTCGATCCACTTAGTGAAATACTTAGTGGTGGTGATAATGAATTTATGGTTGTTGTAAGAGGATGGATGGATTTTTGTATGAGGTCAAGTGCCCATTGTGCGAAGGGCCATGGAGAAGTGATTAGTCTCAGCTCGTGTGTGGGTGCGTGGATGAGATCGCTATGCACCTAACATTTTTGACATGTTCTGATAAACTGAAGAGCATATTTTTCTATTGTTGGCCAATAATACCCCAGTCTTGTAACCTTCCTAGCTAAGGTTAGGCCACTCGAATGAGATTGGCATATACCCTCATGTACCTAACGTAAAGTTTTTCGGGATTCATCAATGTCAATACAATGAAGAAGGGTGTTGTCAAAGCTAAGACAGTATAGGGTGTCACTGATGATGGTGTATCGGGCGGCTTTTTAGATGAAGGATTTTCTCTTATTATTGGATAGGTTGGGTGGAAGGTTTTGGGACTTAAGATGATCATAGATGTCTTGATACCAAGGTGAATTGGGAACAACAAGTTCAAAAACCATTTGTGACTCTGGAATGTCATATGCATGCATCAACAATTATTGTACTAAGAATTCAAATTGTGTCATGTTATTGGGGATGTCTAAGAGAGATCTAATAGTTTCCATTATGTTCGCTGCCTTGTTTTATGCCCTCAAGATCTGTTCAAAGGAAATCAAGTTGAATGATGTCAGGAAGCTATTAACCATCTATTTGTAAGGAAAAAAAAATTCATCCTTTGTCTCATAATCATCATTCACCTAGTTAATGACCAACTGAGAGTCTCTGAAAACTAATAGTGTATGAATTTTCCATTTTATGGCCATTTAGAGTCCTGTGACAATTGCCTTGTATTCTGCAATGTTATTAGTATGAGGGAAGGCGATTTAGAATGCCTTGGGAATGGAATCCCCTTATGGTGTGATGAAAAATATACCTTCTCCTGAGTCGTGACTAGTATGAGACCCGTCAAAATACAACTTCCATGGCGATGAAGGTTTTGCATGAAAGATAGATTCATTAGGAATATAACCTATCAAAGGATGAGTGCCTTGAATAGGTGCATCTTCTAGTTGATCATCTATATCTTGTCCTTTTATTGCCTTGCATTCAACATATTGGATGTTATATTCACTCAAGATCATTACCCATTTTTCCAATCGAGTTGTCAATGTTTCCTGACTCAAAAGGTACTTCAAAGGATCAATCTTTGCTACTAGGTGTGTTTGATGGTTCATCATATAATGTCTTAGCTTTTGTGTTGAAAATATAATTTCAAGACATGCACATTCATTGGATGTGTAGTTAAGCTCATATGCGACCAATGTGCAACTGATATAGTATATAGCCCTTTCTTTTTCCTCATAATCATTTTGTGCCAATAATTCCCCTACTACTGAAGTGGTTGTAGATACATGTAGAATCAAAGGTATCCCTTCAATTAAAGGCATTAGAAAAGGTGGTGTCAATAAATATTCTTCGATTTGTTGAAAGGTCGCTTGATATTTATTTGTCCACACAAATGAGATACTTTTGCACAACAGGTATTGAAATGGTTGACATTTTTCTGCTAGTTGTGTAATAAAATGTCGGATAGACTGTAATGTTCCCTAAAGTGTCCTCAACTCACTGATTCATTTTGGTGGAGGCATGTCTAGTATTTCTTTCACTTTTGTGGGATCAACCTCTATGTCTCGTCGAGAAAATATGTAACCCAACAGTTTTCCCAAAGTAACCCCAAAGAAAAGTTTCTTCAGGTTCAAAACATTTCTTTAGGTTCAAACGAACCTTGTATTCTTCAAGTCATTTAAAGGTTTTGTCTAGGACCCTGAGATGATCTTTCTATGTCAAATATTTGGCCAAGAGGTCATCCACATAATCTTCCATGAGTGTATGCATGAGGTCATGGAATATCATTTTCATTGCTCACTGGTATGTGGCACCAATATTTTTTAGACCAAAAGGCATGATGTTCCAACAATATGTACCCCAAGGACAGGTAAAAGTTGTTTTGTGCTAATCTTCAGGGGTGATGCAGATATGATTATAGCCCAAGAAACCATCCATAAGGGACAACATCTCATACCCTACTATGAGATCAACAATTATGTCTATGTTGGGCAATGGAAAGTCATCTTTTGGACATGCCTTGTTTAAATCTCTAAAATATGTACAAATGTGGATATGTCCATTTGGCTTGGTGATAGGGACAAGATTAGAAATCTAGTCTACATAGTCTGTTGATCTTATGAATCTGGCATCTAGTAACTTCTTAAATTCAACCTTTACAAGTAATGCAATATGTAGATGCATCTTTAAGCAAATTTTGTTTGACAACTTTGATTCCTGGAATTAAAGGAAGATGATGCAATACCAGTTCCATATCCAAACCTAGCATGTCGGCATATGACCATGTGAAGTTATCTTTTCTTTCTGAGAAGGATTATTGAAACTCAAGTTTTTCTTCTTTTGTCAATGATGCGGTAAAGAGAACCATTTTGGGATTCTCTGGTGTAGCTATATTAACTTCTATGGTGTTTTCAATAATCATTGCCAATTTTTCCTGTTATGGGAAGAAAGTCCAATCCTCCATCCTTAGGTGCCTCAGGGAGGTTTCCACCTTCGGATACGTCCTTTATTATTACTATTTTATTATTAGATGGCGCCTTGCGATTTTCACCTAAAGACATGTCTTTTATTGTTTTATTTTTTATATTTTTACGACTGGAGGATTGCACATTCTCCCTAAAGTATGCTACACAATCTAGATCAATAGAAAATCCTACCTTGTGATGGCCACTTGGTATGCCCTCATGGAGTCCCATGAATTTTACAATGGCTTGGTCATTTTGAAAGATATACATAGTGGGCGGGCCTTGTTGGTCCCAGTTAATGAGTTTTGGGTAGATAAGAGAAATACCATCGTCAGTGTTGGTAAATGATGGGGAGGACACAAAAATCATGCGAATAGAAGCCTCAAGTGTGAAGGAAAAATTTTCATCCTCAAGTTCCCAATTAGATTCAATCCATAGACCATAGTCGGATTCAGATGAGTTATATTCATGGTCATAATATGGGAAAAATGGTTCAAAATCATGATCAATAGATGGTAGGTTAGAGGCATGGACAATAGGCTTAGGCATGTCAAGCTCATGGGTGGGTTCAGGAATGGGGTGGGATGATTCAGATGTTGCCGATGACATTGTATGCTCCTTTGGACCCGAAGGAATGATTTCCCATTCTTTATGTTTAGAACTAAGATCTATAGGATCAATGTTGTACATTTATCAAAATATTTCCTCAAAAGGGAGTTAGCCAGGTTCTAGGAATAGTTCAAAAATATCATAGTCACTCAAGATTCTATCAGATCCCCATTCCCATTCATGGGAGTCGGTTTCAGTATGGGAGTCTTCACTTGTCTCAACACTTTCAGGAGTTGTTATGTCCTCACTTGAAAGTACAAGGGTACGTCGATCATCGATTTAGAATTTATCAAACCCTAGTATTATATAATTTGGTCTCTTAGAAATGATGATAGGCTCTCTCCTTCCATTAATGTTTGGTCCAAGACCACTAGTCCCATCAAAACCATGTGCTTTTCATATGTGATAGCCTTTTCCATAGATATGTATGGGCAACAGGGGTAATTCTTCCGGGTCTTTATAGATCCAATCAACTATGTCGATAATGTCTTCATTACTCATGTCTCCCCGTAGTGTGAATACCCTTTTAAGAGGAACCTTGAAAGCCTTCTTAGGCTCTACTATGAAACAAGGTCGACTATAGACTTTAGGTGGCTTCAGTATTGTTGTGATTCAGTAAGCTGTATTCAATTTGAATTCTCCATAGCTGAAATCTTGGATCTTAAGGTCAGTACTTGGTATGGAGGTCGAGGAGGATGGTGCAGTAGAGGTTAAAGAAATGGATATGGATGACCTAGTGAGTGTTGATGGGTCAATGTATTTAGAAGAAGTGGAAGTTGAAGCCTCTTGATTGATAGGAACCTGGTGCTTGGTAGTGGCTCTTAGGTTGGTACAATATTGGAATGGATCAGGATCTCCTCAGATATTAATTTCGGTGCCATTGAAGGGGAACTTAATACATTAGTGGTAGGTGGAAGGAATGGCTTTTAAGGCATGACTCCATGGGTGACCAAGTAAGATGTTTTAATGCATATCCTAATCTAGGACTTGGAATGTTGTATCTATGATAACGGGTCCCACACGAACTGGAAGTGTGATAACACCTTTAGAAGCATGCTCTTCATCATCATACACTTTTATGATAATACTCTTGGTAGCGTCCACACAAGCATCAGAGAATCCAAGAGGCTTAACCAATTTTAAAGAGAAGATGTTCAATCCCGCTTTGTCATCTACTAGGACTCGTCTAACCTTGTGCTTATGGATAAAAACATCTATATGCAAGGCATCATTATGAGATGGTTTGGGCAAGGAATAGTCAAGGTCTGAAAAGGTAATGTGATGAGGTGAAGTCAAATATCTCACCATAGTTTCGAAATGGTTAACATCAATATTGTTTGGGATGAAAGAATCTTGCAAGACTTTATCCAAGATGGCCTTATGCATAGGAAAAATGTAGAGAAATTCAAGGATGGATATTTGAGTCGATGTTTTATTCAATTGCTCGATAAGGTTAAACTCTGGATTGTGTTTTGGTTGTTTAGTAGATGGGCCTGGTTTAGTAATCTTTGGTTGAAGAGAACAGGGACCTAGGATGGTTATCTTGGCATTGTGTGTATTGAAATTTCATTCGGGGGCCTTTTTAATAGTAGTGGTATTGACACATTTATCTTCATCAACCGCTCAAAGGTTATTAATGATAGTACCACCAAAATAGTCAAAAGTAGCATAGACATAACTGGCTTGATTTTTATTATTCTTTGTGTCAGATGATGAGGGGTTACCTAGATTATGGTCCTACAATGGGTTCTTATGAATTGTATGATCTGAATTAGACACAAATCCATAACCACCAAGCTTGATGGTACAGTTTTCAATGAGATCTCGTACAAGATTTCTTAGTTGTTGACAAGAGGAAGTTTTATGCCCTCTGACATGGTGGTAATCAAAAAATGCATTATCATCCCACCATGATGGATTGAATTGACCAGGGTCATACAGTTTAGGTTCTTCCAATGTTATGACACCATTTTGGATAAGTTTCTTTAGGACAACCTCAATGATTTCACCCAAGGGGGTGTATGTATGTTTTTGAAATTATCGTGTTTGACATGGTTGCCTTTGATTTGACTGAGCATGATTGTTTTGAATGGAATTGGTAGTTGGTGTCAGTGTAGTCAAAGGTGCATTTTGAGTTTGGACTCCTTTAATTGTGAGCATAGGACCTATTGCATTGACTATTTTTGCATCGACCACATCATTGTTGGTGATGTGTTTATTTTTGTCATTGGAAGCACTTGGGTTGGTGTTTGTGGTAGTGTTTATTATTTTTCTGCCATACTTCAGTTCGCCTTTGGCGAGTAGGGATTTTTCAAGTTGAACACCTTTTTTGACAAGGTCAATAAAGGTGGTGCAACAATGGACTTGTAAGCCATATCTTAGTGGTCCAAGGAGATTCTATACAAACACGGTGACTTTCTCCTTTTCGAGTATTTCTCCAGGACATTGACTTGCTAGGGTTCTCCATCTTTAGAAGAATGGGATAAAAGTCTCACCTATGTCCTCTTGAGTGAGTCTACATAATGATGTGATGTCAATGTCTATATCAATGTTATAGGAAAAAATTTCAATAAAATTGTTGGCCAATTCATCCCATGATTTGATTCCCTTAGGAAATTGTGCAAACCATTCCAGTGCATTCCCTACGAGACTTCTAGAGAAGAGTCTCATTAAATAAGTGTGTTCATAGGCAATTCCCATGCAACTGGTAGTGAATTCTCTTATGTGTTCAATGGGATTGGTTTTTCCTTTGTATTTAGTGAAGTGTAGCACCACATATCCTGGAGGAAATGGTGGCATGTACAAGGTTGTATCAAATGGATATGGACATAAGTCATATGACATGCAAGGATTTTTATTGGACATTTGCAGGGTTTCCACCTGTGTTTGAAGAGCAACCAACTTGAGTGTGAGTGCTTCCACAATTGGGTTGTTTGTAGCATCACACATGTTGGTGATAGGTATGGATTGAGTGCCCACTTGTTGAGATGATATGTGTTGATTTGGAATATGTTGTTGATGAGAAAATTGGGTGTTTTGATTAGGGATTGTTGATGTGTATGGACTTCTGATGCATACGTGGGGATGTGGGTTCTAGCCATGTTTGATGGAATTTATTGTCCTTGAGTATGTTGGTGGCCAAATGGAGTCATATGTTGGGTTCCTTGATTTCCTTGTCCAAATAGATGGGTTTGGCCTTATGGAAAGTTGGTGTTGATTTGTGATAAATTTGGGACACTTGATTGAGGTCCCTGAATGACAACTCTTCATTTATTCTTCCCAAAGGGTTTTATTGAATTTTTTGCCATTGTGTTGGTAGAGGAACCAAATAAAAGGTTTTTTGATGTCCCCATAGAGCTAGATGAGGCCCCAAAGAGGTTTGATGTGTTAGTGCCCATTATACTTGATGAAGTCCCAAATGTTGATCCAATAGTTTTTTAAGAAATTGTGGACTTTTGTTGAGGGATGGAATGTGATGTGGTGTTTTTTAGGGTGGACGATCCCCCAATAAACATTGTGTTGACCACATGATATGTATTGGTTGTATTTTGTGTAGTGGTAGCACCAATAGAGGTAGCATTAATGGTGTTATTGATATGTTTGTGGTAGCTCCCATGGAGGTATTGTTTGCATCATGTGATTGATTGGTAGGATTGGGATATGTTGCTCTTATGGTGTTGATATCAAATCCTTTTGGTAACCTAGCCCCTTGGTCAAGGAGTATGGCTAAGTATCTATCTGAATCATGCAAGACCAACTCTTGAACAAAGGAAGCTACTTCAGGATTTTGTGTGGCAACTTGTATATCTTCTTGAAATACTTGTTTATTTTGGTCTCTACGGATGAATTGTTCAAAAGGATTTTGTGAAGAAGATGGGACAGTCATTTCACTAAATAGATTGATGAATGAATTCCCCATGGTGGTATTTGCATTCATGTCATTAGGGAAATTTTTCGTATTTGCATTCATGTCATTTGAGAATTTGTAAAGGTTGTTACCTTGTCCAAGAGAATCCATTCTTCTCTTTCGTTGCAGTCTTGTTTCAACCATAAAATTTTTTCTCAAATGAGGGGAGGATGGATAATGACCAAATGAAAATTTTATGAGACTATGTTTTTGAATTTTCTAGAATAATGAATGCTATAAAATGATGGTGAAAGGTAAATTCAAATGAGACTAAAATGAGGAGGCTAAATGTATGAAAATGAAAAGGATTATAGGATGCAATCAATATTGGTAAACTTAAGGAAAGGCACACAGAACCATACAAATTTTAGGCAATGTCTCAATTTTGGGATGTCAAAGGATTAAATGACAAATAGGACAAAGTGAGGTTTCCACACAAGACTATTGAGTTGGAAATGGCTCAAAAAAGGATAATGGCTAAAGGAAATGGTTTGAACAAGTCCAATGATAACCTACTCTTAGAGACAAAGATTTAACAAAGAATGGTAAGGAGTCCTATTCTAAAATTTGCAAAATGAGGACCTAAAATGATGGTAAAACCTAAGAATGCAATTAAGGAAATGTAATGGAAAACTAAAAATGCAACCTAAAATGCAAGGATGGGGGAATTTGAGAAATTATTGGTCTAGTTGTGGACAAAGACTATAGAAAAAGATGTTTGAAATCTATTTGGAAAAAAATAAGCCTTAGATTTTTGACAATGAAAGAATTTTCAGGTCACAAGTAATTGTGTCATTTCAAATGCATTGCAGAAAATAAAATGCATCTCAGAATTGGTAAATGCGGTGTTTCAGAATGCTAATACGGTGCAATAGAGAAATTGTGGTATCGGTGCATCAAATGTGTTGCAAAATAGGTTGATGCGACGTTTGGAATAAAAAATGCGATGCAACATGGCGATCATGGTTCAAGAATCAACAAATGTAGTTCGACATGGAAAATGTATTGCAGTTTTGACAAATGCATTATAGAGTTTGGTTTTTGGAATTTTTTTGATAGATTGTGAAGATTGTTTCAAGTTTAAAGTGTTGTTTTAGGTCTGAAAAGGATGCTTAATTATTCATTTTGTCTGAAAAACACTTGGAAAACATAATGTCTTGAAGATCTGTGAAAATGAACACATAGAAGACATGTACAACCTTATGGTTTGAAAGACTATATTATTTTGGTTTTCACACAGATTTTAATCCAATCGCACTTGTGCTTAGTGGATGAATTCAAAATCTTGGCCCCACAGGCTCCCCCTTACAATGCACTCACTTCTTAGGGCAACCAAGCTTCCAACCCCCATGAATCTCCCATGGCAGATTGATCATCTCTACAAAGAACTATGAGAATGTGGATTCCTTGGCAACGATAGTTGTTGCACCAAAGAATAAATAAAGGATTTTGGTCATACTATAACAAGGGTTTTAATGCAGTAATTCCATTCATGGGGGACCATCCATGTGACAAGAGACCATTTCTGCCCTTCTTGTCAGAATGGTCCTCATGATACTCAAATTTTTTGTGAATACCCACACTTTTATACTAGTTGTAAGTTGCTTGGCTTTAGTGTGTTACCAGTTTGGTCGTTCCCTGTGATGATTACTTTTTCCCACTAGGCAGACCCTTTAAGGATAAAAAATAGCAAGTAAGTACATATGTAGTTTGATCAATATTTGTTTGCATAAACAAAGAGAGAAAACACAAAATGTACTTAGCTCACACTAGAAAGATTTGTTTATTTTGAGCCCAAAATGAAATGTGAGGGGTGATATAGTAACAATATCGTTAGTATTTTTGTTTCTCTAGATCACACAAAGCGCAAGATAATTGCATACAACTAAACCACAAAACACATAAAACACTTGTTCATTTTAATCGTTTGTAGTGTGACGCAAGCAATTGTTCATTTTAAACCAATTCTATGAAAGAATGCAAGTTTATTTTAATCCCATGAGTTATAATGCATGATTATGTTCTTTTTAAACCCATGAATATGCATGCATGTTCATTCAACTCATGAAATTGTAAATGCAAATTTGTAGGAGTGTTTGTTTGATTAAGATTGTGAAATAGCAATAAAACAAAAGTGAACAAAGGGTACACTCCTTGTGATAAACTGAAAACAAAAAATTAGTAAACCCCAAAATCTCTAATCTACTAAACGGAAAAAAATAGAAAATCTGGAAATTTTGGAAAATTCGAAAGCATCTTTTTACTAGAAAAATGCGTCACAACAAAGGGAATGCAGCTCGAAAAAAGCAGATGCATCGTTTAGAATGGTGAATGCGGCTTGAAATAGAAAATGCATCATTAGGGATAGCAAATGTGGCACAACAGATAAAATGCATCATTTCCAACAAAAAATGTGTTGCGATAGAGAATTTGCGTCACTAAAGGTTGTGATTGCGACGTTCCATACCTACACTTGCAAAAATCTGAAAAATATTCGTACAAAAACTGCAGAAAAAAATGAATGTCGGGTTCACCAATGTAACATAGGGTAAATTTTAGGTTAGCATGGTTAGAGAATAAACACAAGAAACCCAAAGAATATAATGAAGCACAAAGGAATCATAAAATGAAAACAAGGAAAGATCTCACCATATGTCTTCAACCTCCATGATTGACCTCCATTATACCTTCTCTATTTTCTACAATATTATGTGTGCCCTCAGATTTGTATGAGAGCTACAATGACCATGCCTAGACTAAGAAAATGTTGAAGGATTTTAAATGGTTATGCAAGTAAAAACTAAATTCTACATGCCATATCAAAATCTACAAAATCACAAGGTTAGCAAATGATAAGTATGAAGCCTACAAAAATGAAAGATGCAAGAGATGAGAAATGTAAGATGCCAAATGCAAGATATAAGATGCCACAAATGAGGACAAAATTGCCATTTTATAGAAAATGCAATTTTGGATGAATGGACAAGATTCAAGATTGAGAAGTGCCCTAGAATCAATGGTCAAGATTCAAAATGGCAACCCACAATTAGGTTTAGGACAACATTAAGGTGAATTAAAAATGACTAGACAAGATTTAGTTTGAGAAAATCAAATCAAGGAATAAGAATAAATGTGACACAAAGATAAGATTGGCAAAAAAAAAGAGGGAGTTAAAAAATCAAATAATTTTAGAAATTACTAGATTTATGGAAGAAAATACTATTTTGAATTTAATATTAATTTAATTCAAAATGGTGGGGTCATGTGACAGTAAATAATAACTTAAAATTATTTACTTGAAAAGAGAGAAATTTAAATAAATGATTTTTATTTAAATTTGGAAAAGAATTAAATGAGACAATTAAATAATTAATTTTAATTATTTAATTGTGGAAAGAGTGGGTTAATAATTAAATAAATTGTAGGGGATTTATTTAATTATGAGAATACCTTAGTATTAGAGACACATTTAAATAAAATATATCTATTTAAATAATCAAGAGGGATATAATGGATTAATTAAATAAATTTAATAATTTATTTAAAGAGGACAATAGACATTAGTGGCGTATTTAAATAAAACAAATGTGATTTATTTATTTAAATAGTTATGAAGAATAAAATAGATGAATTAATTAAATAATTTAATCGTTATTTAATTAATAGTTGAATTTTAACAAAAGGACATAATCAAATGTTTTAATTATGTTTAGAGGAATTAAGGAGAAAATTGAGTTCATAGGCATAGGTCATTTTAACATGTCTATAGATATTACAATGTTCTCAAAGAATTCTAATGAACATTTTGATCATTTGAGGTAGATTTTTTAGAGATTTAGAGAGTTTAGGGTTTCTCTTAACCTAAAGAAGTGCAGATTTTCTATCCATGAAGGTAAGCTCATTAGACACATTGTCTCAAAACATGGTATTTCCATTGATCTAGAAAGAGTTTTTTCCATTTTTGATTTACCCCTACCATAACATAAGAAAGTCTTACAAATATTTCTTGGTAGGATCAACTTGGTGAGAAGATTCATACCTAATACTGCAACATTATTACAACCTCTTACAACAATGCTAAAAAAGAACATATATTTTAGTTGGAATAAGGAGGGTAAGTGAAGCTTTGACTAGATAAAGGAAGCCCTTGCAACTTACCCAACCCTCATTAATCCTAACTATGATAGATATTTTATTTTATATGCTTTTGGAGGTGTTGAGACCATTTCAGCTATGCTGTGCCAACATAACGAAGAAGGCTTGGAGCAACCTGTGGCATTCTTTAGCCAAGTATTTCATGATTATGAGGTAAAATATTCATTTGTTGAGAAGCATGTGTTTTCTATTATTAGAAGCCTCAAAAAGCTTAGGCATATGCTATCTAACAACAAAATTTGGTTGTTGGTTGCCCATCCAAGTGTTAAGGATTTCTTGCTTAATAGAAATATTAATGATAAAAGGGCTAGCTAGATAACTAAAGTGGTGGAGTTTGATGTTAATATTAACATTACTAAGATTTTTAGGGGCAAGGATTTGTGTGAAAAACTTGCTGAAAATGGAGAGAACAACCAAGAAGAGGATGAAAATGTTGCAACACTGCTCAATAATGAAGAGAAAGTTGCTAGTTCAACCCCTATTGCAAGATGGGTGCAACAAATGATCCACTATTTGTAGATTGGTGACTACCTTGAAGGTTTAGATAGAGCAAAGAGAAGGTACTATAAACTACAAGAAATTCCCTATGCTATTATTGATGGTGTTTTGTATAGAAGGGACTTTCATGGTGTTTTGTTGATATGTATTGAACCATATCAAGTAGATAAGTTGATGGAAGAGTTTCATAATGGGATTTCAAGAGGCTATTTTGTAGTGAGAACTATAGCTCTAAAAAATTATGAGGGTTAGATATTATTGGACAAATCTATTTAAAGATGAATTTTATTGGGTTAGAAAGTGTTAAAAGTGTTCATTGTTTGTAGGAAAGCAAAGGCTCACAACCTTGCCTCTACACCCCATTCAAGTAGAGAAACCTTTTGCTAAGTGGTGCCTTGATTTAATTAGACCTATTAACCTACATTGAAGTGCAAGCCACAAATGAATTCTAACTGCAAAAAAATATTTTACTAAGTGGACTAAAGCATTTTCTTTGAAGGAAGAAATTGAGGCCTCTGTGTTAAATTTATATCAAGATTTGGTACTCCTAATTCTATTTTTTTTTACAATGCTTTAGCTTTTATTGGTTTAAGGATTTTTGATTGGTCTACGAAGAATAACATCTTTTTGAATACATCATCTATTTATTACCCATAGGGTAATGGGAAGGTGAAATCCACCAATAATAATTTGATTAATATCACTAAGAAAACCATTCAGGATAACTAGAGAACATGGCATGAAAAGTTGAAGTTATCCCTTTAGGTTGATAGGATAACTCCTAAGAGGGCCATTGGTCACTCTCCTTATGTTCTCACTTATGGTAAGGATGCCAAGTTACCAATTTATTTTGAATTACTAGCTCTAAATTTCATTAAGGAACTTGAGCTATTAGAGGAGAAACCTATGGAAGTAAGGATTGCACAACTAATGGAATTAGAGGAAACCAAAAAAGAAGCATTGAGGAAGCTTGAAATCCATCAAGCTCAGATGAAGATTTATGTTAAAAAAATGGCAAGACCAAGAGATTTTATTGTTGGTGATTTGGTTTTCAAGTGGGATGGGCATAGAAGAAAACTTGGAAAACATTCCAAGTTTGATGCAAGGACCCTATGTAACCATAGAGTGTAAGGAAAACAATGATTTCTAGCTTTCTAGTTAAGTGGAGGGGTGCTGCCTATCCCAATCAATGGGATCCACCTCAAGCATTACCTCTAAAGATAAGTTCTATATATTTACTATATTAGAGTAGTGTTTCCTACTAATAAGTGTTAAAAATCACATTCATTTCAGTTGTTTTCCTTTCCCTAAGTGTTGCAACACATGTTTTCTAGCCTCTAAGTTCTTTTAGTCTGGTTTTTGTTTGTTGTTCTCTTACTATTTGGAGCATTTACAGTTGAGTTTTCATGTTTTTTCTGAGTTTGAGAAGGGGTTGATTTGACTCCATGCCCAATGAATGGTTTAAGGAAAATGGTATATATGATTAGCAGGCAAGAATTCATCAGAAATTGCTAGAAATGTTGCCAAATTTTCACTTACAACTCAATCTGGAAGAGTTGAAGTAGTTTATTTTCATTTTAATGTGAAAATATTTTAACATATTTTTTCCATGCTTAACCATTTCATATTAAAGTTTAAAGGAAGAGTTCAATTTTTATTATGCAATATGTTACAATAGAAAGGAAATAATTCAATTTTTTCATTCAATGCTTTGCATCATAAAAGAGACTACATGAGCTATTAGATGTTTCATTTATTCATTTTACAATGTTGCATTCATTTTTTGCAAAAGAAATATAAACAAGACTACATAAGTGTTTTTTTTCTATTTATTGGAAAGAAAGGAGTAATTAAATGTCCCACAAAAGTTGTGGGAGTAGTTGAACCAATGCAACATGGAAGATATGCTATACATCTAAAGATTAAATAGTAGAAAGATATATGAAAGGAAACATATCCATCATTGGTTTTGGTGGTTTCATGTTGGTCTTCGCTTTTGCCTGCCCATCCTTGCTCCTGGTCTTCAAGTGAACCTGTAGATGATTGAGAAATATTGTTAGAGCTTTGGATATGAGTCTCATCATATTCCCCATCAACATAAATATATCACATGTTTATGATGCATTAGATGAAAAAATATCAGATGTATGCAAGAGAGGCTAAAAATTAAAATATCATAGGAGCATTGAGCTTTACTTTTTTTTATCTAACATGTTTGTTTACTTTGTAGGTATAGGTGAAATCATGTTGCTGATTTATTTATGAAGACATTATTGCATGTGGTGCAAAACTGAGCTCCCACAAGGGTTGAGCCCAACATGTTTCCCCTAAGTTTCAAAAGGGGAATGAGATAAGAATGCACATTCATATTGATCAAATAACATTTCAACTGAATAGAGAGAGAAATAAAGTGACTGCAAGAGTAACAGATTCATTGCCCATTCATGACAATCAATTCAAGAGTGCAACGAAGTGAAAATCACAGATGAACAATGGATTATTTTAATGCTTAAGAAATATGTAGAGCAAAATTAAAATGCATCATTTCTTCATTGAAGGAGTTCTATTTTGCATACGAAGTTCTTATTCTATCATGGTTTTGCTTCATTGAATGATTATGGTCATCATTTTTTCTGTTTTATTATTGCTATATATTATATTTTATGTTGTCCATATTTTTTGAAGCATATACAATGGAGGTACAACTATCAAGAAACAAAAATTAATTGCAAATAGTGCTCACATAAAGGGGACAACAAAGATTGCATTGTTCATGGGATGCTAGAGGAAGCAATCATCAAGCTTTCATTATTATTCAGGAGACAAATCTCAAAAACAAAAACAGAATGAGATTCAGAATCCAAATTTCAAATCATGTCAGGTGTGTTTATATTGCATGGACAGTGAAATTCAGTAGGCACTATACAAAATAATGGAAAGAAATTTTTGAGAATACAAAGGGACATAAAAACCAAAGGCATTCATCTGTCTCAGGATAAAAAATGAGTGTCAGAGTCATGGAATGGACAAAACCTGGGAATGACTGAGAGAAATAAAGAGTTTCTTTTACATGCCTTTTTGGGAAAATGAAAAGCCATGGAGATCTATAATGAGCAATACATCTCTAGATTTTGCAAACCCTGCGGCCCTGAAATATAGTGAAATAAAAAATCTTAACATGCTTCAAATTTAAAAGAGACTCTCAACAAATTGTGTGTTCTCAAAACCCTATTCATGCTTACAACAGAAAGAGTTTAATGATCAGATTTAATTTTTTAACCACAACCTAGAGGGTTTGTTTGTGAAGAAATAGCCATAAAAAAAATTCTACATAGAGTATTTTGCAAACATACATGAAGTAATGAAACCCTTGAGCTTTTGCAAGGAAAAAAAGTACCCAAGGATTGAGATGTCACAACTATAGAAGTGTAAAAGATGTCTTACAGGGGCTGAATCAAGAAGGGTTTTGTATCACCCAAGAATAGAAAGAACTTATAAAATGCTAGTAATAATGAGTTAAGAGTGAAAAATTTTTACTTTTCTGCATAAAAAGAAGAACCCATCAATATTTTACACAAAAAAAGCAAATGTTTCATCATTTTTGTAACTTTTGAGCTCAAATCGAGCATATACTTTGCAAAAAATAAAGAAATGGTGCAAGATTTGAATGATAGAAACTTACCCAAGTTCTTGTTGTAAAGAAAATTCATTCGAATACCTTGAGTAAAGGCTCCTAAAATGCTCTTGTATCAGCCTCAAAATATTGAGAGCATCAACATAAGGTAAAAAACAATGAAATGCATCAGTAGATGATGGTGGCCATGGCTTAAAAGCTAAGAAATTGCATTTGTAATGGAGACTATTGTCTAGATTGGTGGCAAAGAGACTTAAACCACGTGTTTTCCTGTAGAATCTCCATAGAGATATCCTAGAAGAAGCACAAAAATGAAGATTTTGAGCTTCAAAACCCTACCCTCATGGCAGCCAAGTAGAGCAAAAGAATTTGAAACAACAAAGTGTAAAATGATGCAAAAAGAATGGAGATTAGGGAGTTTTATTTTAGGGTTTCCTCATTTCCCTAATTTGAAATTGTGATTTTTATCACATTGATTTAAAATTAAAATTCCCTCACTAATACCTCTGTGGTATTATACCTTTCTTTGCATCTGTGTTCAAGCCTACTCTGCAATATGCCTTAGTCATTTTTTGATTTATTAGAAAAATCATATAGCTATGAACCTTAGCCATTTTTTTATGATTTTTATAGAAAATCAAAATATGTTCAATGCTTGGTGAATTCAAATCAAACTATATATTTTTCCTTGTAATTTTGAAAAAATCATAACAAAACCCAAGTTCGAGCCCTTCTATTATGTAAAATGGAAATTGCAAAATTGTAAACCATTGCTAAAGGAAATATTCGTATAAATTGCTTTAATAATTGTTATCTAAATGAAATTAAATGGTGCATTGAGTCCTCTTAGAAAATTTCTCTTGTGATTTTGAGTCTTTTTGTGAAAAAGAGGAAAAAATAGACAAACTGAAGTTTCTATTTCAGTTTTGAGTCAGTTTAGGCTTGTTTTTTGAGTCCTTTTTGGTTTGACTCCTTAAGATAGAAACTTTCCATATTTTTCATCTAGTTTGGAGGCATTTTGAGAACTATTTATGAGTATTTTATTTGGAGATCAAAAATAGAATTGAGGTTTCTATTTTGGAGAGCTTTTCACTGAGATTTTTTCCATTCTCACTATTGGAGACTCTTGGAGGCATATATTGGAGAAAAACTTAGTTTTTTCTTAGTTTAGATTTGCTTCTTACTCTCTTGACTACATACAGAGAGATTTCTAGGCTATTGTTTGTACTCAAATTTTCAAATTTTGGTACTTCTTTTAGAACAAATAAAACAACAAAGCATTCCTATCTCACAAAATTTTGTCTCATTTATGTGTTTAATAGTTTGATGTTAAATTTTGGTTCAATTTTTTTGAATCCTTTTGCATGTCCCATTATTGCAAGTGTGTGAAAAAAATTCATCGTAATATAGGTTGCACATTGTATTTAGTCTCAAACCTTCATGCAAATATTTATGTGTTGCATTGTTTCATCTGAGATTGTGAAAGTTTATGTTTTTTTGAAATCTAATTGTGAAGTTGAGTTAGTAGACAAGTAAAAGTTCTGGTGCATCACTCTTTAGGTGTTAGGATTTTTATTTTCAGTTTATCCTTCTCCATTTTCCTCATAAAATTATTTAGATTAGGTGATCTACCAAGGGAACCAACCCTATTTGGAGATTCATTCTCGCCATAGGTCACCCACAATCTGAGAGTGTTTCCATGTTTCAACAGGATAGTTAAGTCAAATCTTAGCTAGGGTACAATCTTGATTGATAACAATAACAATAAATAATATAGAAATATAAGAAAAACTAATTTTTTTATATGGGGGATATGCATACATGAAATTTAATTTATGTTTTAAAGCAAAAAATGAGTGCAATAAGTTCCAATGCTAATTTTAAAAATGCAAGATGTTATAAAAAACTAAATTTATCTTCAAAATTATGAAAGATAATACTTTTGAGATTATGAAATAAAAATCAGCATTCAAATATTTACTTTTTCAATGTTTGACATAACATGCAATTGTAATGATAACACTTTCACATGACCTAAGATTTCACTTAGATTTAGGAACATAAAAAATTGCAAGATTTAAAATAGGTCAAGTTCACCAAATTATGTTGTGGGAAAGGGATATAGGGTGTAAACCACACATTTATTGACATTAAGCTTGAGATGAACCAAAATTGATCATATAATACTACTTGGCTACTTTTCTCAAGAAAGATCCAAAATGATTGATTAGTGTTTTGGTCATCTTTGTGAGGGGTTTGTTTGTGGTTGATTAGGATTAGGAATTAAATTGATTTGATAATGTAAATTAGGTCAATTTTAAAACTATTTTTTTTAATTTAATTTTAGAAAAGTACAAAATTGAGAAGCAAAAACTAAAAATAGAAAAAAGTTAAAGGTAGATATAAAGGAACCTACCATTCAAATCTGGGTTGAATTTGGTTGGTCAAGGCTGAATTTACCTAGAATAAGAATTTTTACTTTCTAGAATCTTTGAATAGTTATCAATAGGTCATAGTTTGTATATTTTCTCTTGTCAAACTCAACTTTGGAATTTCATCTATTGATGAATAATTCCTCTTGCCCTAATTGATTAAATAAAGGTGCTTGAATGCTTGATATTGATGTTGAATCTTCAATCTTCTCCAAATCTACTTAAATTTTCCACCTACAAACATGAAAGGAGAGAAAGGTTTGTTTCATATAGGGACTTTCCTAATTCAAAACCCATTTTGGTGATTCCACCTCCACAAATACTATGATATGTTGACAAAGAGTGGTTACCCTCAATCGGGTAGAGGCAAATGGATAAAATAAATGATAAATTACAAGTGCTGCAACTTACCACTCAAATCTTCTTTCCTTGATGGATTGAAGTCATGGTAGTCATCTCATGCAAGGAGAATTTTATTCTTGCTTAAAGGTCATATAAGTGTTAGTACTCACAAAAAAGTGAACATGAAACATAAAACAATATTACATGATGCATTACTAATGAAAATCTTGACTGATGGAAATTTCAACTAATTCTTCTCTTGACTATTTTTGATTAATTTTTAGGATGCTCAATTGATAAAAAATTATTAGGTGTTCAAATGGTAAGAAACAATTATATTTATATGCATTTCTTTATTTTTTGATCAAATTAGTTATGAAATACCAACAAATAAATTTAGATTTGTAAATATTATTATGTTGAGAGTAAAATATTAAAAATTCGACCTAAATAAACTGGTTAAGGGTGAATTCACTATAGACAAGACCTATTTTGAAATTTAAATTAGTGTTAAATAAATAATTTATTTTAATTCCCAATTTATTCTAATTTTCCATAAACAACAATAAAATAGACAAATAATAAGCACAATTAGGTCCAAGCACATAAGAGGGAGCCAAACATAGTGTGAACTTTTCGAGGTTGAAAATTTACAATGTTATAGGGTCCAATAAGTCCACTAGATCAAAATTCATGGCCTTTGAAAGTTTGCATACGAAATGTAAAAAGTTTTTGAATGCATAGAAGAGTTTTAAAGAGGAGTTACATTTTTTGAACAGCTTATGATATGTCATATGACACATCATAGGATATCTTTGATTGGGCATAATTTTAGATGTCACTTTTTAAAGTAGTTTAAGCTCATTATTTTTAATTACCATTCGATGGTTTCATGTATTATGTCTCCTATATATTAGGTGCTTGAGATGGATATTATGTGGGAGTTTTTAGACATTGTTAATGTGTACAAATTCCTTCAAATATCTAGTTGGTGATACTCCTATGAAGGATTGCTTTAGAAGTGTGTTGTAACCATGATTTACAAAATAATATTGAGCTATTTTGGAGTGGGGTTTTTCTCTTGAAAGAGTTTTCTCCACATACACTTGTGTGATGGTATATTATTTATTTCATGTTTCAATGTTTTGAATTTCTATTATTTTTAAAATATTAAAATTTGTATTGGAACATGTTTTCCATTGCTCCAAAAGTTTGAATTGTTAACGCCTGATACAAATGTTGGAGATAAAAGGATCCACGAGAGGTGGTTTGGTGCAGTCACGGATGGAGGGTTCACAAAGAACAATCCAAACCATGTAGCTTAGACTCAAAACAACAAAAATAACACAAAAAAAATCTACAAATAGAATTCTTTATTGAATTGGAAATATTGCATGCAACATATGCCTCATGGGTGAATATCTAGGGCTCACAAGCATGTCACAATGGCATTCCACATTACAACTAGCCAAAGGACTTATTACATTCCCTTGAAGGGTTGATGTGAAAATATAAGTAGCTAACTATTCATGAACTACTAGCTAATCTGAATGAATCCCAAATGATTACAAATTATTATAAATATGCTTCTCAATCTCCAACAAAGGTTCACATTGGCCACAAGGGTTCATAACTTGATGGATGATCAGATGAATGTCAGCCTCAAATGTGAAAATTTAAATCCACATGAAATTATATGACTTTTGAATCTCCAATATAGATCCCAATGAACACAAGATACTTGTATTATGTTCCATTGATCTTCACATGATCTAGAATAGGTCTACAAGTCTGGACCAGGTCAGCCCCAAATGCTCTGACTCAGTGAAATTATGAGTGATAACTTTTTGAAAAAAATGAAAATGATCTTAGATCTAAATATGTGATAGATGTCAATGTGTAGATGCTATATCCTACTCCATGAATTGAGATATAAAAGTGCAATGAACTACTGAAGCTACTACGGGGTTGGGGCCCTAGCTCGGTTGGCTAAATATTTCTTGTTGCAGGAGTTTGTTCAAGAGGTCTAGTCTCCCTCACCCCAATGGTATCAAAGGGCATGTTGTGCTAGCACCACCATTCATGTTAAAAAATTTACTAGGCACACTGTAGTTTATAAGGGGTTGTTCTACCCGATTGTTGTGGACTAAAAAAAAAAACTATTGAAATTGCTACTAAATAAAATGCAAGAAAATAAATGTTTTTGGTTGATACAAAATCTCCTTACAACTAGGGATTTTCTTGCATCACGATTATTTAATGACTTGAATCTGAAGGGGGATGCTAGTGATTATTCAAATAATCACCCCTCAATATCACCATAGGGGATTCAAACATACAATCATGACTCTAATGCCATTTGTTGAAACACATTTGTAATTGTTTTAAAATATCAACCTTTTAACACTAGATACAAATGCTAGAGATAATGAATCCATGAGAGGTGGTTAATCCATGTTTGAAATCTAAAGGGAGACATTGGTGATTAGTCCAGAAATTTACATAACACCTAGATTTAGAATATTACTGTAAGAAGAATTTCCACATATCTTACTTCCTTCCATTTGATATCAAATCATAATTACATCTATAACTTGGAAAAATGAGATTAAACATAATAGAGGAAATGAATTAACATAGTAAACCACAAATACTGCAATTCAAAACCTAAATACAATCCAAATCGATAAATGGAACACAAACAACACAATAAAATCAGAATTAAGAAAGCATTAATATTACCTTCATCATGTTGACATAAATTACTTCCATTTTCCTCCTTTTCTTTTCTTTTCTCTTAGATTTGGAATGCACTTATTTTTCTTCAAGATGAAGTGTGTGTGAAAGAGATCAATGATGCAAAAATCCAAAGTTTGTGGTTAGCCATCAATGAGATGTGAGGGTTTATTTTATAGAAATGATTGATTTGAATGAATGATCTAGATTAAGAGGTGGAAGATCAAGATCAAGGGTTGAGGATTGTTGAGAAGAATTGATTAGGAAGTTAATTGAATACAATTGGCTATAGGATTATAGTTAACTTCTTGCATGGAGAATTTATTGAAGAGTTAAGGGATTTTATTACTTCATTAACTCACACTAAGTGGGAGTGAACTGATTTGATTGGTCAGTGAACTAGAATTGATTAGCCAGTTGACTGGAAGAGAGTGGTCATTAAGTTTGAGGGAATTATGCATGAGATAATAATTAATTTAAATAATTAATTATTAGAGGAACTTGCAAGTGAGGACTAATTAAAAAATAACTTGTTTATTTACTAATAGTGAATGGATAATGTTGAGATAAAAATGGAGAATTAAATAATTTAAAAAATAATTTAATCTAGAAGTTGGAATGTGGTCAATTAAATAATCAAAAAAATTATTTGATTTAGGAAGGTGAGACAAATGTTAATTTAGACAATTAATGAAAATGATTTAAATAAATTAGAAGAATAAGTCTAATTAATTTTGTAATTAAATAAATAATATTTATTTAATTAATCATAAAGATTAATGGTAATTTAGGACATAATTAAATAAATAAGATTTTTTAGAGAAGGGGGATTCATCAACCCCAAGGATCTAGGTCACAAGAGAGCCTAAGGGAATGAACTACCCTAAAATACCTCAAATTGTTTGATCGTTTGGGAGAGAGGCTAAAAAGGAAGGGAAAATAACACACTATTTCCCTTCTACTAAAAATGGGCATATCTAGAACCAGGTGAGCCAGCCACAAAGGTTTTGGGCTATAGACTAGACAACTCATAGTCTAAGGATGGTAGCATGAGAATCATAATCTATCTTGGAATGCTAGTGTCTCATGGATGCGTTGGCTTCTTACACGAATAGAGGTCTAAAAAACATATAGAAAATAAAAAGGGCCTTTGTACAACCCAACTGATAGAGTGTTATGGTTTGATGGAGAGAATGTGGGAAACAAAAAGTACAACAAGAAGAATATTGAAAGCTATTCTAATATGAAAATGAAAAAGAAATAATAGGAGAAAATATACCTTTCCACCCATGCTTCAATTCTTCAACTTCAACTCCAAAAAGATGAACCAACACCTACAAACAAGAAAATGAGAAAAATGTTGGGTTGCATTTCAAGGTCCGCCTCAGTTAGACCCTCATTTTGGTGTTCCCACCTCCATAGACAACCAAATATACAATGAGATAGAGAAATTGATAAAGAAAGAATGGAAAGACACTATCAAATAGAGTGAAAAGAAAACCTAAATGCTACTCTATAAGACACAATGATGAAAATGAAATAACAAGAAAAATATCACCTTTCCTTTTGCTAGCACTCAAGGTTGAGAGGAAGAGATGATACCATGTCGAGAGAATGGAGCTTTTTCAGCCTGCAAAGATGGCAGATTTGAAACAAGAACGTATTGTGGAAGCCAAGCAGTGAGAAATAATTGCCAAGAATAGAGCAAGGCTGAGATTGAGAGAGTGAGAGAGTGGAAGAATGATCACAAAGTTGCAAGAATGAATGAGAGAATGAGAGAATTTCATGGAGTGAAGGAATGAGTTTGAATTTCCAAAATGGAGGTAAAAGGTCAAATTTTTTTGGTCAAGGGAGGATAGAAGACGTTACCTTCACAACTAATTGAAGACATAATGGTTTTGTAGATTCCAAAGGTAGGAATCCTATCAGGATGTAAGTGTAATGCACAAATGTTCATGCAGCATGTGAGTGTCCCTGATGGAAATTCCTCCACCGATGCAAAAAGACAAGGTCACACAGAACCTAAATAAGTTGATGGTGTTTAGTATTTGCATCATCTGACTTATAGTTTCTAAAGTAAAGGTAAAATAAATGGGGAATTTTCCAAGGGTGTAAATTTGTGTTACACCCCAATTATGTAGTTACTATTTACTATTACTACATAGGGTCAATATGAATGTAATGTGAATTGTGGAGATGAATAAATTATGCTTTTACCTTTTTATCAATATTAATGTTATCTCATTTGATGATTGTATCATTTGATACTACCTCAGTTGATGTTATTCATGGTGAAATATTGCATATAAGTGAATGAAGGTTATTGCATTATTATTATTCTAACTTTGCAGATTTTTATGTATACTGCATATTATTATGAACAATTGACTGTCATGTGCATGTGTTAGTGGATGCAGGTATGTGTTCCATTCCTCCAAGAGGAGGGGAAGTATCACTTAGGATAAGATCTTGGTAGGGTAACCAGTAAAATTAAACTATTTGAGCATATACACACACCACATTAGAATGATTGAGTTGAGTCAGTTTGTGGGTAATATGGTAATTCATCCTTAGTAGACATGTTTGCATTCGAGTCTTATTTACTACTGCATGCATTATTGGGTGATGTTATCTATGTGATATTTTGATATATTTCTTGTGATATTATGATTATATTGACAAGTGGGATGTACATTGAATTATGCTTATAAATATGCACATGCATGTCAATGGGATCTAACGACTCTATATGCATATGTATAGATGTACCACACGTAAAAACCTATCAATATGATGGTAATTGTGAATGGATATATGTGAAATAGATGCAAACATATATATATATATATATATGTATAGTTTATACATGTATCCATATGTATATGTATATCGATACATGTGTATGTTGGCAAATGGACACACTCGTACAAATGCATTGATATAGATATACCTACACATATGTGTACATAGAGGCATATAAATTTATACACATATATATATGAATACATTCAATATAATGTGTTTATTATAGACTATCTTGCTTGTACTCATATATATATATATATACAAATATCAAATATATGCTTACATTATTGGCTATGATATATATATATAATATATATTAATGGTTATATATATACATATATATATATATATATATAAATACATGGTTGTATTTAATATATATGTATATAATATATTATATATATATAATAATATATATTTCACATATTATATATGTTATTTTAAATCGACCAACTCTTATTTAATTGAAGTTGATATAGTAAAGGATATTATAGTCGATAGAGACTATGTGAATGGAGGTCTATTATAGTCACTGCTGACTATGTCAAATGAAGGCGATTTATTAGCTTATAACTATTAAGTGTAAACTGATTATCATTTTCAATGACACATGATATAATTCATTGCATTACATTTGATATTGTTGTCTATAAAATGCTTGAATTGGTTGACGCCATTAGTGAGACCAAGCTTGACTTTATCTAACATATTAAACTGCTCAAGTCGATTCATCCACCAAATGGATTTCTGAAAACCTGCTATCATAAAATGGAAGTTGAATGAGTTTAACCACTCCAAATATGAGGGAAATTGAATTGGAAATGATGCCACCTTTGAGTCTTAATTACTATTGATATCTTCTCATTGTGACAATTTGAATTATGCATATGTTGATTGAATAAGTATTTGGATTGTTGTCAAGGAAACAAGCTGATCTATAAGAATTTTTCCTAAGTCTAAGCTTATTTGATCGCCACCTTTTTGATATGTTTCATGTTTTTTTTCCATGAATCTTTCTATCCATTAACATGCCTAAACTATAGTCTTTGAGGTTGCTTGGTTTCTCTATAAATAGTTGAACCATTTCATTTGAGAGGGACAAATTCTTCCATAAGATAATACATCTTTTTCAATTCATAATTCTATATTTTCCAACCATACTTTTCTTTGCATTGAGAGATAGAAAGAAATCAAGTTCATTAAATTTTTGAAGAGGCTATAGTTTGAGAGAATTAATCTATCAACAAGTGAGTTAGAGTTGTTTGTGAGAAGCTAATTATCAATCTAATTGTTGTGGGAGAGGGTTGCATTGTTGTCTTTCATTTGGATAAGAGATAACAGGCATTTGGATCTCTTCTTCTTTGCTATTTTTCTTTTGAATGATAAGTCTTACATGCATGGTTGAGATGTCTTTCCCAGTATATGCATTAGAGAAGTTAGATTACTTTGAAAAGGAAGTTGAAGCTATTATACTATTTTCATATTGTTTTTTTAAGTACTCCATAGTAGGAGATGGCTGTTTATCATAGGTACTATATACTAGGTATGATTGAACATGAAAAAAACATATGGTACACTTAGCTAAGTTATTGATTTAACTAGGAAAAATTGTTTATACTCCTAGGAGAGATAATCTAGTATGGGAGGGAGTTTTAAATAATTATGAGTAAGTAGGGAAATCCAAGTATATAGGTTATCTTTTTAATGATGGACTATCCATAGAAGGAAATACCTAACTTGTGTAGTTATTATTTAAGTAGGTTTATTTAAAATTGATCAATATAATTATAGGTTATCTGGGATGATGGACTATCCATTGAAGGAAATACCTATGTGTAGCTTAAGATAGCCTTTAAGTCAAATCAACACTAAGTAGTGTATGGGATAGATGATTGTAATGTCCCCTTCTCAATAGTGATTTGATAATTGGCCGTTAGTCTATCCTGGTGACTCGTAGACTACTCAGAAGCAGAAATTAGGGTTCCCTATCTTTTAGGAGGATGTTTCAACTTTTTCTGGAACTTGCTTCTGGAATCTTGGTGTTTGATTGGCAACTCCTTTCTGGGTTTTCAGAGAGCTTTGCATTGGTATAACTTGCATGATGATCCAAGTGACTTACCAGATTTACTATTTTTAGTAAATTCTATTTTTGGTAGTGGTCTTGTTTGCTTCAGTGCATTTGGCTTTCCTCATCTGATGGTTCAATTTGCAGAATCAGAATCAATGCCTGGATCCAGTTTTTGGAGAGATAAGTTGTTTTTAAAAGGGAGGATTTTATGGGTGGGTGCCTCATCAAGAAGTTAAAAGAATTATTGATAATTTACTAAGGGAAAAAGGGGATGCTAGCTTGAGAAGAGAAGGTAATTTAAAATTAATGAGATTTTTCATTAAGTGAAAAGGACGCCAACTTTGAGGAAAGGTAATTCAACATGGAATTTCAAAAATTGGTTGAATCCTAGGTCTGGCACACTTTCTAGAAGCTTCTAAGATGCTCTTCAAAGGTTATATATGGGATTGCTCTTCTTCATGTTTCTCATCTTAAGACTTGAGTATTGTTATGCTGCCGGAATGGTGCCAGAGTTGCTTCAAGGGATGCACACCTCCTAGATGGCTTGAATTATTGCTTGAAAGATAGAAACTAGTTGAGAATAGTTTACTTTCAAGTTATTTTGTAATTTGCATTTGAGATATTGTATTTTCAGTCCATTTCATAGTTGTTGATTTGATTGTGGCTGAACTGAGTTTTGGCTTAGATAGTTGTGAGCGATTTTTATTTGGTTATGGGTATTTGATGAATGTCATTGGCAGGTTGGAGTGACCCTTTCCTCTAGGTTATAGATTTTATTATTGAGTCTTTATTTATATATGGAAAAATCGCTCCTCTTTGATGGTCGTACATTTATGGAAATACATTGAATTCCGTGCAAAATGAATATGATGTCTTTGGGTTGGTTTCTTGGTTTCTTCTTGGGCGCCTTCAACAGTAGCAATGTTTGCAATTTATTTCATGGGATTTGATGAGAATTGAGTGAGTTATCAATAAATGAGTGAATTTTTGTGTTGCTGATCCTACAATTTCAATGCAGGTCTATCATAATTAGATTAACAAAAATGGGGTTTGTGAGTTGGGTTTGAGTTTGAGAGATCAAGATAGGAATAGGGAAGTCTTCCTATTTTATTAGAGCATTCTATACTTGTTCTGGATGACATGAAGTTCTATTATATTGTAAGCTAAGTAGTAGTACTGCCAACATTCATGGTTGTATGCCATTTCCCACGACTGTGGAAGAGACTGGTATCCTTTTAGTCTATAGCTTAATTTTAATTACTGCATTCCCACTGAACAAGTGGAAGAGGTTGGCTTTCTGCCTATTTTCTTAATTTTAATGCATTCTCATCATTTGCTGATCGGTTGACCCATCAACATGCTCCCGCTGAATAAGTGGTTGAGTTGCGTTTTACTTTTAGTATTGTACTTTCATTTCAGTCCTCCTACTGAATAAGTTGTTGAGTGATTGTACTTCCTTCCTATTACTTTCAACAAGCTCTAGTTATGCTAATGATCCCCTTTTGTGTATTCTCTCAACCTTGCCTACATCTGGGATATGGGTTGATCAGAGGAGAGGGTTACTTTCAGTTGATTGAGTTTTCATAACATTAACGGGTGAATTTAGTTGTGTTGAAAAAAGAAAAATTGGCCCGGTATATTTCAATGACCCTCAGTAGAAGATACTATATGAAACACTTTGGCCAAAGTAGTGTGATAACCTTTGGCTCCACAGTCAGTTCACCATGATCTAGTATTACATGCTAGATAGAGATTGTGGGATTACATGTTTTAGTTATGTAGGACACAACACTATGCTCAGTTGGTTGTTTTTATCGGTTACTCTACCAATATCTTCATCGAAGGGAAAGGTCATATATTGAATGATAGATGTGTAGGGGGCCACATTAAGAGTTTGTGGTTGGTGGAAAAGTGCTTGAGTGATGCTTCTCCTCCACATATAGTGATAGAAGAACCAAGATTTGAAAGGAAGGATCTTAGACCATCTTACAACTATTTTTTATAAAGTTATTTGAGCTGTGTATGTAAATGTATGCTTTCTTACATTGATGTAATTTATGAAATGAAAAGGAATTGATGTTGTAATATTTTATGCAACTTGATTGGAAATTATCAATAAAGATTTATTTTTTTATTACAATGGCTCGTTACTGTGTTTATTTACTCGTAAGGTGTAAAATTAGAATTTTTTACTTTATAGAAGGGTTAGTATGTTACATGTGGTATCAAAGATACCAGGTTTAGCTATGGAACCTACAAGCTCATCATTTTTTCCATCCAAAAATATCTAATGTTGTGAATTCTTATGCTAGGATGGTGCATCTCAGATTAATGGATCGAAAGTCGATAATAAAAAATGAGTGCTAGCTCAAGGCCAAGAAGGAAAAATAAGCCATTTTTATAACCATAGAAGAAACCAACTACAATAATTCTATCTGGTTGAGCGACATTGAAACCATTAGTCACAAATTTTCTTAGATTAGTGATGTGAAGAGGAAGATGAAGATGAAGATGGAGGCTATGCACAATTACCTACACACCATCTCACCAAAAAATATGTCATTACCACTTTCTAGGGATATTCCTCCAGAAGAAAGTGTTAGTCTTGAATTCATCTTTAGGGATCCTAGAGTTCTACCACTAGCTGAAGTAATAGTAATTTCTTTAGGTAATGAGTTTGAGGGATATGTACCATGGACATCGCTAGATGAGAAACGTTCTCATCAAAAAATGTCTACAAAAAGTGTATATTGCATTGTTGATGGACACCATAATGACATTGCCTCTCGAAAATATTTATCAAATGATAAATTTGAAGGTTATTATCCATTTTGGGATAGATATAAACAAATAGGAGATGAACAAATAGATAGGGAACAATAATTGTCTTAGTTTGTAGGTTATACTCCTTTTAGTTATGTGTCTAAGAGTGAATCTAAAGGATATTCTCTACTCAACTATATGAATAGTAACTCCTTGTAATCGAAAGGATATTGAAATCCTCAAGAAATGAATAAAATTATGAGTTTATCAAAGAAGCATGTGCTTAATCTTATGTGGAATTGTGTGTGTATATCAATGTTTATTTTTATGTTTTCCATAATATAATTGATAACATAATTCAGTATAACATGGATAAAACATTCAGGTAAAAACCAATCACATAAGGATGGTGAGGACATGAACTCATCTCAGTGGAAGTCAAGAGGTTTGACAAGGAACCACTTGAGTAGAGGCTAGAATTGACCAAACCTTGGCAAGGTTCACTAACATTGAACAAGAAAGAGTTAAGTGTAGGGTAGAAAAGGAAGTACTTGTTAATGATCATGAGGGAGGAAATTCTTCCCATGGGCATAATGAAACCCATAATCATGAGAAGGAAAAATCACCTATGTCATATGTGTAAAGGAATAAGAAGTTTGTAGCCTCTGAACTCTCTAGGAACATGAAGAAATTTATACCACCTAAGTTTGATGGTAGTGTTGGAGGTGATGAGGCTAAGATGTGTCTTGTTCAAATGGAAAAGTATTTTGAAATAAAAAACTATGATGAGGTTACTAAAGTTGCATCGGGTGTGTATTAGTAAGTAGGGGAAGCCTCTAACTGGTGGATGAATAAGAAGTTGGAACTTAATATCAAATCATGGAAGCTGACATGGGGAGAATTTGTGGAGATTTTCCACAAAATATGGTTACCACAACTTTACTACGACCAAAAAATTTCAAATTTCCAAGGATTGAAACAAGGTAACATGATGCTCAATGAATACTGGCAGAAGTTCACCTAACTTTTGTGCTATGTTCCCATATATCACAATGATGAGCGCTTCTATATTAGGAAATTTATAATGGGACTCAATAGTCAAATTGGAGGAGAAATGGATACGCATGGTCCAAAAACAATGGATCTTGTATATGAGAAAGCAATTAATTAGGAGAAAAATATTAGGGCCATTTCCACTCGTTAAGAAAGAAGAGATCAAAAGAAAGATGTGGAAGTTCCTAACAAGATAGTTCCTAAAAAGGAAGAATCCGTGCAAAATTATCCAAGGAAAAAGGAAAAAATATTTCTCAATAATGGAAAAGAGATTAGGAGAGAGTGGAAATGGAATGATTCTAGCATGGGTAATACCAATAAGTCTAATGGAAATTTGAACGTGTCTGGAGAAACCATAGGGAAAAGAGGACTGCCTACATGATGTTTTATTTGTAGAGGGGATCACTATGATAATGAGTGTCCTAATAAAATTTCTAGATCATGAACATATGGTAATCCATTACCCACTCAATGAGTAATATTTTAGGATAAGATACATGCAACATTGGATGATCGTTAGGTAGAGTACCAAGAAACTCTAGTTAAAATTCCAAGTATTTTGTTTGGCTTACCTATTTCTATTCTTATTGATACTGGTGCAATTGAGAATTTCAATTCACCTAGAATAGTTGAACAATTATCTAGAAAGGTGGGACACATGGAAATTTCTGGGAATGTAGAGTATGAAAACTAGACAAGAGCAAAGGTGGATCAATGTCTATTCAAGGCTAGGATAGAACTACATATTTTTTCTATAGAAGTTAACCTTTATGTCACACCTCTAGGATCATATGATGTTATCCAAGGTATGAATTGGTTGTGGAAACATAGGGCTAAGGTAGACTGCCATGTTAAGATTATAGAATTCCTAGATGCTTTTAGAAATCAAGTTAAATTCCAAGGGATACCTAGAGAGGTTAGGGTTTGAAAAATTATGGAAATGCAACTTTTAAGAGCTAAGAAGAAAGGGTGTAAAATATTTTCCATAAAGATTGAAAAAATTAGTAAGGATATAGATGATTTGGAGTTCCAAATTTTATAGGAGCTAGAATATTGGTGAAATAGATGAAATTAGAAAATTAGATAAGGAGAAGTATCCAATATTAAGGAAATTTTTTGGTGTGTTTCTAGAGGAGTTACCAAGGTTGCCTCCGAAAATAATTTTTGACTTCGCTATAGATATAATTCCAGGGTCAAAACCTATTTCTAAAGTACCCTATAGGATGAAAACCACTGAACTTATGAAACTTAAGACATAATTGGTTGAGTTGTCGAAATGCCTAATAAGGCCAAGTGTATCACCTTGGGGAGTGCCAGTGATCTTTGCTAAGAAGGATGGTACATTATGTTTGTGGATCGACTATCATATGCTCAACAAAGCTATGGTTAAGAACTAGTATCCATCACCACACATTGATGACCTTTTTTGATCAAATGAGGGGTTTCGTCATATTCTCTAAAATTGATATGAGATCTTGATATCATCAATTGAGGGTTAAAGATGAAGATACCTTTAAAATTGCATTTAGAACCAGATAAGGACACTATGACTTCACCATTTTACCTTTTGGTTTAACAAATGCACTTGAAACATACATGAAGCTAATGAATAGTGTGTTTAGGGATTACCTTGACAAATTTATACTAGTTTTTCTAAATGATATATTGATTTATTATAGAAATGAGGAAGAAAATTGTAAGCATTTAGAAATGGTCCTACAATGTTTGAGAGAACATATGTTGTATGGTAAAATTTCCAAGTGTACATTCTTTCAAAAGAGGGTGCATTATTTAGGTTATGTGATTTCGACAGATAGAATTGTTGTAGATCCAACTAAGATCAAAGCAATAATCAAGTGGCCTCTACCTAAGAATGTGTTGGAAGTAAAAAGTTTCATGGGTTTGGTAGGGTATTATAGGAAGTTTTTTGCAAAAATTTCTAAGATCACTTTCCCTATTACTTATTTACAAAAGAAAGGAAAGAGATTTGAAGGGACTAAGAAGTGTTAAGAGGATTTTGACCTACTCATAGAGAAATTAACCATTGCACCAATCTTAAAAGTACCAAATCTTGAAGGTAACTTTACGGTTATCATGGATGCATGTGGAGAAGGGTTAGGAGGTGTGTTGATGCAAGATGGGAAAGTATTTTCTTATTTATCTAGGAAGCTGAAACCATATGAGATGAATTATGCATAGAATGATTTAGAATTAGTAGTTGTGGTTTACACATTGCAAACGTGGAAGTACTATTTTCTAGGAAAACCCTTGGAGTTGAAAACTGACCATAATGGGTTAAAGTGCCTTTTTACTCAACCTAATCCAAATGCTAGACATAGAAGATGGTTAGATTTAATAGATGACTATGATTTTAATGTTGGGAAAATGTACTTCAACTTTCTGGCTTGGAACTTGTGAACTTGGCATTTTATTTCCTTGTATGTCGCAAGATTGTTGAAGATCCGAACTTCAAAACTACATGACATGGGTTTTGGAATTTTTGAAACTGATGACAGAATGATTGCTAGATCGTGTAAAGTTGAAACCTTGGAACCTATGAGTCGTGGGTTGTGAAGTTCATGAAATATTTGATGGATTTTCTTGTTGGTAGGAGGTTGCATTATCATCGAGACATTGGACAATGTCTCCTTGATATCCCGCTGGATTCATATTGGAGAGACCTGGATGCTTCATTGAGACGTTGTGAAATATATCCTTGATATGCTGATGGTAGGATGGAAGACACTTGTCAGTGTGAATTTGTGAGTTCATCGAGACATTGTGAAATGTCTCTTTGACATGCTGATAGAATTCTTGAACGTTCTTGTCAATGTGACTTTGGATGTTTGTTGTGACTTTGGGAAATGTGTCTTCAATGAATCGATAAGCTAATAGCTTATGAAGGTAGCATGATAGTAGGGTCCACATGGGAGGAAGACCTACGTCGATGACACATTTGTGTATCGGTGGGAGAAGTTGAAATCTCTCCTCAACATGGTGATGGAGTTGGTCGATAGTATACCATAAGAAAGAATGTATTGATGTGAATCAAGTAGATTAGCGAGAGATTGGAGTTTGTCTGATTGACATAGCCCAGATTGGAGTTTGTCTCTTTGACATGTCTTGATATAGTAATTGTTGATTGACAATTTTTCTACTGTAACGAATGAGAACCAAATTGGTATGTTTTCGAGTATGGGTATGGTGATGCAGATCAGTTAGAATTATCTTAAAATGAAAATGCTATAATGTGTAATGCATTGTGATGGAACTCTCAAAATTTTAAAATTTGAAGTGCCCATTTCAAAAAATTTCCTTTGCACTTTCAGAAGTGCACCTGATGAATCAGTTTGAGTGACCTACTTTGGAGGGTCAGAGCTTGATGCCAGTTGATTTTCAAGAAAAACCCATTTGTAGAAATATTCAATTGATATATATGAACATGCATGTCAATTTTCAGCTTCCCAAAATGAGTTTTGTCAAGGTTTTGAAAGTCAAGATGGAGGGTTTTGTCACGTTTCTTCTATTTGCAAACTTTCAATTTTGCAAAGTAGCCTCCCATTTGAGCTTGCATTTTGCAACTGGATGACTGTCATGTCAAAAAAAATGTTGTTCTGCAATATTTGTTCCAAAATGAGCTCGTGTGCTAGGTTTCAGAGCTTTATGATGAGATTTTATATTTTTAAGAGATCGAAACCAAATGCAATTTCTTTAGTTTTGCATTTGTATTTTTAGAAACCTTTTTGAGAGGCCAACTTTGAGCGTCAATATATTTTGATCAGTGATGTTTCAATCCAAGCCCTTTTGTACACGTGCTCAGGGTACCTAAATGATCTACTATGTCCAGTGGCAGCTCGCTAGGTGTTGATTTGATAGTTTTGCAAAATGACAATTGGGTCAGTTTCAATTGGTTTAGGACAATAGTTTGTTGCAGAAAGTTCGAGTAATAAAATTTGATAGTTAATAAATTTTTCCTCATGTTTGATTCTCTTATTCATCTTTTGCATTGCATTCTCTGGACCAACATCTACATTCCTATAAGTTTTTGTGGCTCCAAGAGGTCATTTGACTAGTTTTCCAAGCTGATTCTAGAGCCCACCTGGATGGTTTTTCTCATTTTCCAAAGGTGCCAAAAAATGGATTTTAATGGCAACCCAGTTTATCATTTCACTTCTAGAACATTCTGAAGCTATCTCAAAACAATTTGAGGCTAAAACTTGTTTGAAAACAAAAAAAAATAGCTGAAGCCACATGGGGCCCAACATGCTTTGCCCGATTGCGAAATTGTAGGTGATGCATTTTGATATCCACTTCAAGTAAACTTATTTCAACATGTTAGCACATGGAGGAATGAGATCATGTCAGTAGGAATTGGTGTATACATTTGATTCATGTGAACATACAAATTTTGTGAAGTAATGGGATCAAATTGGGAAGCCCCATATCCTAATTTAATCGGG
This sequence comes from Sequoiadendron giganteum, assembly GCA_007115665.2. Classification (NCBI taxonomy): domain Eukaryota; kingdom Viridiplantae; phylum Streptophyta; class Pinopsida; order Cupressales; family Cupressaceae; genus Sequoiadendron; species Sequoiadendron giganteum. The sequence goes on along the minus strand of CM021104.1, from coordinate 585,254,028 downwards.
AACTATGATGCACAAATAAATGACCAATGAATTCTTTGATGAACCTCCATTAAAAAATATGCAAAAATAGTTGGAGTGCAAATTTCTTTGTTGTGATTGTATTGTGTATTTTGGGCAAGGGCTCCAATTTCGACCAAGCTAAGCTTACAATGTGTCGGGCATACATTTATAATGGATGAAAACCTGTCAAGTGCCTCTATATGATAGTCAACATGAAACACAAAAATAGATAAATGGCTTGTATAAAATGATACAAAAAAATAGGGGCACAAGGAACACCTATGTTCACAAGCTCGGTGTGAAGTAAACATGAAATGTAACAAATGTAAAAGGGGCATCCATCAATATGTGATAGAAATGATCTAGCACACTTACACACATAAACTAGGGGTAATACAATGCGTAAAATAGATGTTGAAATTATTTATAAATTCTTCAAATGTTGTTGATGGGATCATTTTCATCTAGCAAAAGGAGGCATTTAAAATGAGTAAAAAACTCATCTCATAGTCGTGTCTTAAGCTTGAATATAGGATATGTTCAAAATAGATATGTTGAATGTGGTCTCAGAAACTCTAAATCAAATGTCATAGCCGCGCTAGGCTCCTGAGACCTTGTGCTCGCAGGGGAGGTTTGATTTGGAAGATCGAATTATGTATGGCACACAATAGATATGGCTATTGTTTTGAGGAAATCTTCTTTTAGAGCTGATACCCAGTTTCCATTTGGTGTAGCTTGCATATGTTATGAAGTGGATTAGTGGAAAGATTGAAGACAATGCATCACATTTGGAGAAGGCAAGTCAGCTGCTTAGAAAAGAGCCTTGATGAGGTAAAAATAACCTCATCATAATAAAATCTGGTAAGCTTACTTTTTCTAATTCAATCCTAAGCTTGTGCCAATTTATTAAACTTTAGGAGAAGTAATTGCTTATTTTAAGGAAAATTATGCTTTCTTTCTTTCTTTTGATCAATTGAGAAAATTTACCAAAGTGAGTTTAATGGGTTGATTTGAGCGTTTTTGTAGGGAATAACAGGTCACCATGCAGTTGTTGCAGAAATTTAGCTAGCACGTGCCTCAAGTGTAATGCTGCGAACCCACTCCTAGATGCCTGGACGATGCACCGAAGATTCAGTTTTAGTTTTAGTTTTTAAATCTTGTTGTTAAAAACTTTATGGCTCTTCTCGAGCCTTGTACATGTTTTAAAGCTTTAAATACATCAAAGTCAGTTTTTATTTTAGCAATAATTTTTCAATGGCTATCCATGCCATCTTAAATTTAGGATTTAGTTAGGAAGTTATCTATAAAACTATAATTTCATAAGTAGTGAATAAGACAGGGAGGAAGTATCGTTATGCTGTTCACTTGGTTTTTCAAAGCACCGTTAAAATGAGTTATCTGATTTATGTCTATGGGTAACTGTTGAATTTCAAATGATGGTGACTATTTGTAATAAAAGGATTTGAGAATTTGTAGCTTATGTGAGTTAAAGACGAAGTATTAGCCCGTGAGCTGGCCAGTCAAGGGGAGTTATCCTAAATAGATAAGTATTTTACTATTAATTTTTTTTTTTTTGTTATTTTCTTTTGTTATTTAGTAGGAAGTAACAAGTTGTTAAAGATTCAAGTCTATTTTTCTGGAGCACCATTGTTTTTAGTTTGTATAAGTTATCTTCTGTAGTTGATAAAATTCCTTTACTATTTAAAAGATGTTTAATTGACTGTTCCCTTAATTTTATGTTTCTGTAATACATCAGTTGTTTAGTTTTCTTGTTTCAATGATTTCTAGTTTAGTCATAATGCTCTCTAAATTAGTTGTCGATTTTCTTAGAGTAAGATTATTTTCTAGTTAAAAAGTAATAGCCTTAGATTAGACTTGATTTCTGTAGTTTGAAAGAAAAACAAAAAAATATAAAATGGGTTGTTCAAATAATCTCCTTCTGCAAACTACCTTGGACACTACTTGGTCGACTAATTGACATTCAATTATTCTAAAGTAGTAGGACCTAACGACACCCTATCACTTTTTGGTGTCATTGCTGGGGACCCTCTTAAAAATCCTTTGTGCTTAAGTGTTATTAGGAGATGGTGTGAATACAAAATTTTATGCCAAAAAAATATTAGTTGGCTTTCTTTTCTACATGGTCCGGAAAAGAGGCCCTCATGGACATTTTATACCAAAGATCCCCCCCAAAATACATACCAATCATACATAGGAAATCCCAAGGCTCGGACGAGCACACTTTTGAAGAATTATTCGAGCCTACTCCACTCGAGGTTTTTCATTATTTACCTATCGACAAACTGGCATCACAACCAGTTATAGAGGAAGTTGTTTTCAAGGAACATAGTCATCGGGACATCATGGGAGATCATAGATTTGAAACTAAGCACAATGAACCTTAACCTCCTAGAACGTTTACCTATCCTATTTCATTGGATGTTGATGACGATACTGTCATGAAGAACATTTCTCCAACTTTCCTTCCAACCTTCCATGGTTTATCCTTGGAAGACCCAGGCCAATTTCTCTTTGAGTTTAAAGTCCTATGTCAGACTTATGATTATAAATTACCACCAAAATTTGAAGCTCTTTCTGTCAACTTTGAAGGACTCAACAATGCACTGGTTCATGAGATTGGGTTCTGGTAGTATAACATCCTGGGAAGAAATGGAGACTATTTTCTTGGAAAAATACTAGAGCTACTGTAGGGTAAGTGATCATAAGGAGGAGCTATTTAAGCTGAGGAAAAACGAGGATGAAAGTTTGGAGGATTATCTTGATAGGTTCCTCTTCCTCTCCAAAAGATGTGGAGAAACGACCATTAGTGTAGAGATTCTCAAAACAATATTTCTTAAAGGTCTTGATGATGATGCTCGAAGAAATCTTGATTTAATGGGAAAAGGTGGCAATCTCAATTAACTCTTGAAGAAATATGTCAGTTATGTTAGAATTTCTCCCATACTCATGGAGGAATCCACAAAATAATCTTTTTAAAGGGTCTAATGAGATAGGTAAGCTCTATGAAGAAATAGAAAATCTAAAAACGGATATTCTCGTGTAGTTGAATACCACCTTAGATGGTATACAAGCCAAAACCCGCAACCCTGAGACCTTTTCAATTTATTGTCCAAGGTGTCGAAATAAACACCTATTGTGTGAGTGTCCTTTGGATAAAGTCAATGTTTGTCGACTATGTGAGAAAAATCACCCTACAAACCAGTGTGAGATTTGGTCGGATATTAAGAATAATAAGAAAAAAACCATTCAGGTTGAAGAAGAAATATATGCCTTAAACCAACATCAAGGAGGTAATTTCCCTTATGGACAGAATCCTAATCCTACATGGAGACCACAAAATAACTGGGCTCATAATCAATGGAATCCACCTTGGAATCAATCGCCTTCACCTCAACCTAACTAGGGAACTCCTTATTGGGGATCCCTTGAGTGGACAAACCACACATGGGGAAATCAACAATGGTCAAGTCAACCCCAACAACATGCAGTACCCCAATGGAATAGGGTACAAAATTAGTTCTATACTGAACCAAGGAGGAATCAACAACAAAATATGTTACCCCTAGCTCAGAACCCTCCTCAAAATGAGTAGGTAAACCAACCTCAACTTCCAGTGCAACCACTTCCCAATCCTAAACATAATCGCCAACCATTGAAGAAATAGTGGAGAAAATTGAGCCTAAAAGTCCAATAAAATACACGTCATCCAAGCAGGATACTACTCCTCAAGACAAAGAGCCTTTTTCAGTGGTAGGGGCTGCTAACTTCTCTCAAGGGGAGGAGGTTGAGTCCTTAAGTCAACATAAGGAGGATCCAATTCTAAGAAAGAAAAAGATGGCACCATATCCGAAACTTTTAAAGTCCACAACTCTGGAAGATACTCCGAAAGTATCTTTGGCTACAGAAACTGTGTTAATTCAAAAGATTAAGCAGTTGCAAATTGAAATTCCTTTATTACAAGAAATAAAGGAAATCCCTGAATTAAACCAATTAATCAAACAATTATGTATCAAAACACCAGGGAGAAATTCAAAAATGATAAATGTCGTTCATATTGATGGTTATTTAGCTGATTTTTTGTCTAGAAAGACTATTCTCTAAAATACTATAATCCTAGAAGTCCACTTATGACCATTACAGTCAACGAAGTAGCAATACCAAATGCACTAGTGGATCTAGGAGCAGCTATTTACGTGATGACTGTGGATGTAATGGAAAAATTAGGTTTAACTGATTTACGTCCTACAACCACAGTCTTACAAATGGAAAATTAGTCTATAGCCATTCCAAAGGGCGTAATTAAAAACATCCTTGTCAAAGTTGATGGATGGGATTATCCATTCAACTTCAAGGTAATTTAGTCACTTACACCTAAGGATAGCTATCCTATAATTCTTGGAAGACCTTGGCTGGCCACGATTACTGCTAAGATTGATTGTAGGGAAGGGGGAATGGCCATTTCACATGGCCAAGATAGAAAACGCTTATTCTTATATCCCCTTGCTAAGCCTTTTGAGCATAAAATAATCTAGGTTGATGAACCTAAGGAATCAAATGGTTTAGATAGTTTAGCCTCCCTAGTCATGGCAGTAATTAAACAACATGGGGAAGAACTGGAGGAAGAGTTAGTAAAAGAAATATCACGCCTCGCTATAACCCCGAACGAGGAAGAAATAATGGATGCTTCAAGGATTTTTGGGAAACCAATTGATATAAGTGGAATGGAGCACAATTATGCTACAATGGGAATGTCATGTCCCTTAGAAAAAATGATTCCCAGAACAAGTCATTTCTATGAGGATATCACAAGGTTTCACCAACTAGTACCTCATAGTTGTCCTCTTAATACATTTTTGTGACCTCAGTTCATCTTGGAACAAAATCAATAATGCTATTACTAGGAAAAACCTTGAATATCAATAGTTGGTTGATAGAAACTCAAGAGGATAAGTTGTTTAATGTGCTGGTACAAAGGTCTAAAGCTTTTACTTGGGATTATATGAACATGAGGGGAATTCACTCAAGTGTTTGTACTCATCACATTTACACTGAAATCAGTATAACGCCTATTCACCAGCTGCAAAGGAGACTCAATCCTACATTAAAGGATTCAATCAAAATTGAGATTGAGAAACTCCTTCCTGCTTGATTTATTTATCCAATCTATGATAGTAAATGGGTATCACCTATGGTGGTAGTCCCAAAGAAGAATGGGAAGTGAAGAGTCTGTGTAGATTATTGAGAACTCAATAAATACACTTATAGAGATTCATTTCCCTTACCATTCGTTGATTAGGTCCTGGACAACTTGGCTGGGAGGAAGTATTTCTCCTTTCTAGATGGATTTATTGGTTATAATCAGATACAGGTTGCTCCAGAAGACCAGGAAAAAACCACATTTACTTGCCCTTGGGGCACATTTGCATATAGAGTGCTTCCTTTTGGATTGTGCAACTCTCCAACAACCTTCCAGAGAGTCAATCTTGCCATATTTTATTCTCTCGTTAATGACTACATCGATGTTTATATGGACGATTTTGCAGTCTATGGGTCAACCTATGACGAAGCTCTTCAGAACCTAGATCGAGTTCTTAAATTTTGTGAGGAAAATAGACTATCCCTTAGCCATGAGAAATTCTTAATAATGGTGGAACAAGGAATAGTCTTGGGTCATCATATTTCCTCAGAAGGAATAAAGGTTGACCCTAAGAAGGTAGAAGTCATCCAACAGTTGAAAATCCCTCAAACTCGGACAAATGTAAGAAGTTTTCTTGGACATGCTGGTTACTACAAAAGATTCATAGAAGGGTTTAGTAAAATAGTAGCTCCTATGTTCTCTCTTTTACAGAAAGAAGTGGAGTTTGTCTGGACATCCGAGTGTTAGCAATCATTTGAAGAAATTAAAGAAAAACTTATCTCTGCTCCCATTCTGAGAGGGCCAAATTGGAGTATTCTCTTTCATATCTATGGTGATGCTTCTGACGATGCTATCGGTGCAGTTTTGGGACAAGAAGATGAGAACGGGGGGAAGTATACTATATATTTCATCAACAAAAATCTTACTCCAGCATAAAAGAATTATACAACAACAAAAAATGAATTCCTGGCTATTGTTCATGCTATCAAGAAATTTTGTCATTATATTATAGGGTATAAGGTCACAGTTTATATGGATCACTCAGCTGTGAAGTACCTAATGAACAAGCCTATGGTTAATGGTCAAATTATGAGATGGCTATTGCTCCTTCAAGAGTTTAATGCCACGATTCTTGATAAACCAGGAAAATATAATGTGGTAGTCAATTTTCTATCACGAATCAAACTTGAAGAAGATGACAGTACCCCTGTACAAGATGATTTCCCAGATAAAAATCTGTTTGTAGTTTTTGTAAAATCACCTTGGTTTGCAGATATCACTAACTATTTAGCTGCTTCAAAGATACCTCTTGGATTCACATCTAAGCAAAAGAAGCATCTAATCAGGGAAAGTGCCCCGTTCAAGTGGATTCATGGAATTTTATTTCATTGTGGTCCTGACATGATTTTGAGGAGATGTGTAAGAGCTGATGAAACCTACAACATTCTAAGGGCCTATCATGATGACCCATCGAGAGGACATTACTCTGCAAAGAGAACTTCCCAGAATGTCCTAGGTGTTGGATATTATTGGCCTTCAATGCACAAAGACATTAAGAACTATTTTCATCATTGTGATGAATTTCAGAGGGTAGGAAGACCAACTGCTTCTTTGGAAATGTCATTGTTGCCTCAGGTAGTCCTTAACCATTCAAAAAATGGGGTTTAGATTTTATTGGACCCATAGATCCTTCCTCTCAAGGGAAAGAGTATATATTGGTTTGCATTGACTACCTGACAAAATGGGCTGAAGTTCAAGTGTTAAGAATAGGTTGTAAACTTCCTTTATAATAAAATCTTCCTTAAATTCAGAGCCCCTCAAACTATCATAATTGATCAGGGACCCCAATTCATGTCTCGAGTACTCTTGGCATTTACCAATCATTTTTAGGTAAGCCATAGGAATTCATCCCCTTACCACCCTCAAGTGAATGGTTAGGTAGAAGTAACTAATAGAGAACTGGAAAATATTCTAACAAAAATAGTTTCTTCTGGAAGAAAAGATTGGGCTAGGAAACTCCCTAAAGCCGTAAGGGAATACAACACAACCTGGAAATCTACGACTGGATTCAGCCCTTAAGAGCTTGTTTTTGGGAAGAAGCCTCTTCTTCCCATTGAGTTTGAGTTACAAACTCTATGAACGGCTATGGAACTAGGTCTAGATTTAAAAATATCCCAAGTTGAACGAGTTCTACAACTAAGTGAATTGGATGAATTGGATGAATTGGATGAACTTCGTTTAGATTCCATCCATCAAACTGAACTAATTCAACATCAACAAAAAGTATGGAATGATAAACATATTAAGGGAAAGGAGTTTCATAATGGGGACTGGGCCTTGTTATTTGATTCTAGATACAAGGATCATAAGGGGAAGCTCAGGACTCACTAGCTGGGACCTTATGAAGTTGAGGAAGTCTTTTCGAACGAAACTGTTTGGTTAAAACCAATCGATGGAGACACGCAAACTCTATTGGTTAATGGTCATCGCTTACGTGTCTACCATAATCCATTCAATAGAGAAGACTTTATAAAGATGGTCGAAATGCAGGGAGAGGTCCAATGTGTTGAATTTTCCATGATAGAGTCTATCTTGTAATAATGTTTTGTTAAAAAAAAAGTAAAAAGTAAAAATAAAAAAATAAAAATATATATATTTTTTGAAAATATGCAATAAATGGACATGTATGTTGAGATATTTTCCTTCATTTAATATTTTTTCATTTTTGGACTTAGCTATATATTTTTCATGTTTTTGCAGGACTTCTCAAGAAGCAAAAAATAACTTCCGGAGCACCCTCCAAAGATGCTCTGGAACGTTAAGATGTCAGTACCAATGCTTCGGAACAATAAAGGCTGACCCTATGTTACCAAAAAAACACACCAAACAACTAAGATATTCCAATCTTGTCATGAACTAACACTCAAGAGACCTTGGGGTAGTGATTTGTAACTCATTTGCAGATTTCTACCTTTCAAGAGAGGTGATGCACCTGTGCATTTCCTATGTTGAGAAAGTTTATAAAACACCCATAAACAATGTTAGGGTTGTTTTGTAAATATTAGGAGAGGAATTTTTTTGGTCAATTTTAAGAAATTTATCTTTATGAAGGAGGAGTTGGTATATTTGGGGTTTGTAATCTCCAAGGAAGGCTTAAGGATGGATCTAGAAAAGGTTAAGGAAATCCTAGAATGGTCATCACCTAGGAGCATGTTTGAGGTAAGGAGAATTCATGGTTTGGAATTTCTTTTATAATAAATTTATTAAAAAAATTAGTAGAATTTGTGCACCAACCATAAACAAAATGAATAGAGAAATAAAGGAATCCAAATAGACAATTCTAGAAGAGATAAGTTTTAATATTTTGAAGGAAAAAGTGATTGAATAACCCATATTAGTATTGTCATATTTTAACAAAGGTTTTCAAGTTGATTGTGATGCGAGTGGGGAAGTGATAGGAGGAGTTCTTAGTCAAGAGGGAAGGCCCTTAGCTTACTTGAATGAGAAGCTAAATGAATCTAAAAGAAAATATTTAGTGTATGATCAAGAGTTTTACTCTATTACGTAGGCCCTCAAGAAGTTGAGACACTATTTTTTACCAAAGGAGTTTGTTCTCTACTCAAATCATCAAGCCTTGCAATTCATTAACAACCAAGGTAAGATAAATAAAAATCATATCAAGTGGGTGAAGTTCTTAAAAATTTATTCTTTTGTTCTTAAAAATAAAAGTGGTAATTCAAATTAGGTAGTGGATGCTTTGAGTAGGAGGTGTTTGTTACTAAATAAAATGCAAGTGAATGTTATGGGTTTTGATTTGATCAAAGAGTTGTCTAAAAAGGATCTTGATTTTAGTGAGGCATGAACAACTTATAAGTCACCAATAGAGAGTAATAGAGGCAAATGGTTGGATTATTTCATTCAAGAGGGGTTTTTTTTCAAGGGGCAACAATTATGGATACCAAGGGGATCAATGAGGGAGAACATGATTTGGGAAAAATATGGTGGAGGACTTGGTGGGAATTTTGGGTGGATAAAACTTTGGGGTAGATGAGAGAAAATTACTATTGGCCAAGTATAGGTAAGGATGTGAATAATATGGTTCAAAGGTGATCAATATGTCAACATGCCTAAGGGACTAGCCGAACCACGAGGTTATATCAGCCTTTTCCAATTTCAGATAAGACATGGCAGGAAGTGAGTATGGATTTTGTTCTTGGGCTGTCAAGAACCCAAAAAGTTAATGATTCTATTTTTGTTGTGGTTGATAGATTTTAAAAGATGGCTCATTTTATTCTTGGCAAGAAATCAAGTGATGCATCACATGTTGCTAGTTTATTTTTCAAGGAGGTTGTAGGGTTGCATGGTTTGTCAAGAAGCATTGTCTCAGATAGATACACTAAATTTGTTAGTCATCTTTGGAGAAAATTATGCAAGACGTTGGGCACACATTTAACTTATATCTCATCCTATCACCCCAAAACAAATGGTCGAATGGAGGTGGTAAAAAGAAGTCTTAGAAATTTGTTAAGATGCTTGACAAATGGGAGACCAAAATAGTGTGATGTGGTGCTTGCACAATCTGAAATTTCCTACGATAATTCCATCAATATAAGCATAGGTAAGTTGTACTTTTTATATTTCTATGTCTATAGTCCTAAAGGTGTTCATGAGTTAAGAGACAATGGAAATTTTGGAAGGAAATGTGTAGAAGCAAAGGAGTATGTTGATTATTTACAGGAGTTGCATAAAGAGGTCAAGAAGAGGTTGGATTCCAATACAAACAAGTACAAAGCTCATGCTGATTTGAAAGGAAGAGAACAAGAGTTTGAAGTGGGAGAGTCGGTTTTAGCACACCTACAAAAGGAAATATTTCCTCAAGGAACTTATAACAAATTGAAATTTAAGAAGATTGGATTGTGCAAGATACTCAAAAAAAATTCAGCTAATGCATATGAGATAAAATTGCCTCTAGGAGTGGATATTTCACCCATTTTTAATGTAGATGATATTTATCATTTTATTGGTGATGAAACACATGGGGATAAGACTAATATTTAAGATTTACATATTTGGGAGCAACAACTTCTGAAAAGGGATGTGAAGAGGTAGGAGAAGTTATTGATTCATGTGTAGTGAGAAGAAGATGAGGTAAGGAATGTTGCAAGTATGAAGGTGTTCTCATTCATGTCAACTGGTTATCAACTAGTTTATGTTGTCATTGATGTCATGGAAATGTATTATTGATTGTATATGTCGAGGATATTGAGAAAATTGTAATAAAGAAGGTTTACTAGTTTTATTTGGGTTGTGCTCTAGGATGTGTTCCTATGTTTATGTGGTTCAGATATATTGTTCATGGTTATTGGTAGTTGTTGTATCCAAAATTTTGGTCTCTGGATCATTGTATAGTGTGAGATATTTTCACTAGTATGTATATTATGCTTTTATGTGTATTTGGTTGTGGTCTGGGAGAAATGTAGTTGCTCCAAATTTCTCTAAATTGTGGTTTCAGGACTTTTGGTTCTAAAAATAAGTTTATATGATCATGTTCAAGTTAATTTTATTATCCATAAAGATTGGATCGTGTTAAGGTTGTGTGTGCTCAATTTTTTTATGTGTTTTATATGGGTATTGGCAAAACTTGTGTTAAACACTAGTTACGAAGTTCATGGAAACGTATTGAATCATGTTGCGAATTATTTATATCCTCACTAAGTGTGTGTTTGGGTCACCCTAATTCTAATTCCATTGTATAATGTTTTGGTGCTAACCTAATTTGAATTTGTAAATAAAAATGTTGTATGTCCAACCTTGGATGAGTTTTAAAGTTGAAGATGGTATAAATATAAGTTGAGATGTTTGTGAAAGATGAATGCAAGAGAAACATAGATGTGAGGTAGATGCAAAATAGAGTGTGTGTGATGTGAGTTTGAGAAGATCAATGCAAAATTCAGGTGACGAGTTTCCGAAGGTAGTGAGCTGAAGGTGTACTCTATCATTCAAGAATGTCTAAAAGTGTGTGAGAAAATTGTGGTGGAAATCTATGTTGCATTGAGATTGTTTTTCTCTTTGTAATAAATCTCGTCTATCTTATTTGTAATTATGTGGTAGTGAACACTCTCAGTGGTTAACCCTTATTGGAAATTGAGTCCTATTTTAGATAATAAGTCCTGATTTGGACAAGTAAGTCATGTTTTGGTAGTGAGCCTTTGTATTCAGTTGTAAAATTATTTATATTGTGAGCTAATCCTCACCATGGTTTTTCCCTTACTAGGTTTTCCATGTAAATCTAGTGTTTTTGTGTGTATAGTTTTACTTCTTTTAGTTTATAATTTTACACTTAATGATTAATCACATTAGCAAAGTAAAGGATTTGTGAATGGTAATTGATCCAACCACTGGTGGAAATTCGTAAGGTTAAATTTGCTACAATTGATTCACCTCCTCTCATTTTTCTTGTTCAACAAGGAATACAAGGAGTAATTGGTTAAATGGAGAGGAAAGGAGATGAAAGATACAACATGGGTGGCTGCCCTCAAGCTTCTAAAGCTTGTAATACCAAATCCTTTTGAATTCTCACGAGTCCAAACTCATGAAGAATTCATTCTTACCTCAGATGTTTGAAGCAAGATTATCAGGGGTGAACTGCAATCCTACACAACCAAAAATATATATTTTTATTTAATTTTACTTTTTTTACTTTTAGGTTTGTTTTTATGTTGTAGGAATAAATTTAATCTCCTTTTACCTCCCTTTAGAATCCTTGGAATGTCCCTTCTTTCATACATTTTTTTGGCTCTAAATTCAAGCAAAATGACAAGACATTTGGTGTAATTCACATTACACATGAAAACCAAAATCCCATTCCCAAGTTGGGATGTGTATTTTTTATTGATTTTGTAACTCCCAAGAAGAAATAAATGATTTAGAATAAAAAATTTCTAGGGATGTTGGGTGCCTGGGACTGGAGGTGTCAGAAAGAGGCTATTGATGGTAATTTTTGGCTAAGATTTGAATTTCACTAGGGAAAGACATTGAAAAGGCTTAATGCATGGATTTCCACACCCATAATGGAGGAGGTTGAAAGTTGAATGGTAGATTTTGGTTTGAGAAAAACTAAAAACTAGCTTGGGTGAATGGTTGCAACAACTAGCAAAGGAAAAAGAGAAGGAAAATCAAGCAAAAGAGTGAAGGAGATGATTTGGGAGCCCCACTATCCATGTCCAAAATTTTGAGAAGATTATTGATGCTGATTTTTGGTTAATTCTGGAATTTTTCTTGTAGGATTCTTGCATACTTGTTTTGAATCTTTGTTGTAGGTGGTTGTAGTTACAATTGAAGCTTTCATAATGGATTAAAACGTTGATTTTTTTAGAATTTTTAAACTTAATGTATTTCTTTGAATGCAATAAAATATTCTTATGTTGGAGATTTTATTTAAATATTGCTTTAAGTGTTCATTTTTTGAAGGAAGGCTACAACAATTGATTAACCTCTTTTTTTCTCATTTGTTGAATTGTATAATTTCTTCATGAAGTGGTAGGAGTCATGTTTTGTTGTTGTCTAGTAGTATCCTATTCTCATAAGATTATTTTCTAGGATAGGACAACCGGAGTGAGATTTGCATATACCTTCACGTACCTCTTTTAAAGCCATTTTTTATTCTTCCATGTTGAGACATCTAAGAAGGGTACTATCTAAACTGTGATGATATAGGGTATTGGTGATGCTAACATATTTATCATCTCATCAAGTAAAGGTTTTTCTTTATTTATTCAACAATTTGAGAGGGAGGATTTGATCATGAAGATAATCATATATGTCTTTATACTAAGGGAGTTAGGACCAACAATCTCACACATGAGCTTAGATTCGAGGACATCGAATGTGCAGATTAAAATGTGTTCCACTAAGAACTCACACTGATGCAAATTTCTTGGTATGTTCAAGAGAGATCCAATGGCATCCATTATATTTAATGCTTTATTATTAACCTTTATAATTTGTGCAAACAAGATGATATCAAATTAATCCTCAATATTGTCTATCATTCTCTTGTATGACAACAATTTTTCATCCTTTGTCTCATACTCATCATTGATTTATCAAACCACTAACTGTGAATCACCATAGGCATGTAGGTTTTTGATCTTCTATATTATAACTTCCCTTAGACTTGTTAGCAAGTCTTCATATTTAGCAATTTTTTTTTGCATGGGAAGGAAATCTTGTAAGACTTAGGGATCATGTCCTCTTGTGGTGTGATAAGCAAGACACCAAATCCTAAATTTTGATGCATGTAGGATCTATCAAAGTACATCTTCCATGTTGTAGATGTATCTAATGTGAAGATTGATTCATCAGGGAACTTTGATATGAAGGTTGAAGTTCCTATGTAGGATCATTCATTAATTGGTTGGAAATGACCTATCCCTTAATTTATTTTCATTCCACATACTCTATGTAAAAATCACCAAGGAGCATTACCCATTTTTCTAATCTTCCTGTTAGTGTTGTGTTAGTGAGTAAATACTCTAGAGGATCAATCTTTGCAATCAACTTAGTCTATAGATTTAACATGTAATGCCTTATTTTTTGTATTATAAAGACAACAACAAGGCACAACCACTCGATGGGAGTATAGTTGAGTTCATATCCCACAAGGGTATGATTGACATAATATATTTCTCTTTCTTTTCCATATTCATCATTTTGTACCAAAAGAGCTCCTAGTACAAATGTTGTGGCTAATACATAAGAGATGAGTGGTTTCCCCTCAATGGGTGGCATCACTACTAATGGAAATAATAAGTAGTCTTTGATTTTTTAGAAATATTGATGATAATAATAGGTCTATTTGAATGGTACATCCTTGCGAAGGAGATATTTAAATGGGTGGAAATTTTCTGCCAGTTGTATGATAAACCTATGGATTAACTATAGTTTACCCTATAAACTCTTGAGCTATGTTAGATTGGAATGTGGAAAAATTTATATGATGGGTTTAACCTTTGCAGGATCAACCTCTATTTCTATGCTAAACAATGTATCCAAGGAGCTTCCCAAAAGTTACTCCAAAGAAACACTTTTTTGGGTTTAACCTAACCTTGTATTGTTCCAATATAGTAAATATTGTGTCAAGTATTTCCAAGTGGCTATCCCTTGTGAGTTAGTTTTCCAATAGGTCATCAACATAGTCCTCCATTAGTTTTTGCATCATATCATGGAAGATTTTTGTCATAGCCCTTTGATAGGTATCTCTAGTGATTTTTAGGTTGAAGGGAATGACATTCCAACAATGAGTACCCCATGGATAGGTAAAGGTTATCTTATGTTGATCCTCAGGTGAAATTTTGATTTGGTTGTAGCCAAAGAAACCATCCATTAGTGATAGAATCTTATATTCTACTGTGAGATCTACAGTCATGTCTATGTCTAGTAGAGGAAAACCATCTTTTACACAAGCCTTATTTAGATCCCTAAAGTCAGTGTAGATGTGTATGCCCTTGGTTGGCTTGGTGAATAGTACCAAATTTGAAATCCATTATGCATAATATATTGGTCTTATGAACCCAACATCTAATAGTTTCTTCAACTCAACTTTGACTAATAAGGTAATTTGTGGATGCATCTTCCTCAAATTCTACTTGAGAGGTTTAGCATTAGGAAGAAGAGGTAAGTGATGGAGGACAAGTTTAAGGTCTAGTGCAGGAATGTCTAAATAAGATCATGTGAAGTTTATTTTCCTTTTAGAGAAAAAATTGGTGAAACTTGGCATCTTTGTATCTATCATGGATGTTGCAAAATGTATGATTTTTGGATCTTCAGGTGTATTGATGTTGACTTATTATGATTTCTCCACAAACATTGGGGATTTCTCTTGAATCATGGGTAGTAGGTCAAACCTTCAATCCTTGGGTGCCTCAAAGAGGTTTCACCTTAAGATACATCCTTTATCTTGTCTTTTTCCATGTCCAAAGGTGCCTTTCAATTTTCACCTAGAGAATTGTTTTTCTTTATTTTTTCTATTTTTTGATTGGAAGGTGAGATTGAATCCCTATAGTGTGAAATAGTGTCGAGGTCTATTTTGAAACAAGACTTGTGATCCCCACTAGGTATACCTTCTCTAAGTCCCATGAACTCAAAAATTGCTTCATCATTTTCGAAGATGTCCAAGCTCGATGGACATTGTTGTTATCTATTAGTGAATAGATTTTTCCTTTAAAATATCAAATATAAATGAATTTATAATACCCAAGGATGCATAAATTCACAAAAATTGGAGAGATTACCATTGCATGGGTAATCTTCCTCTTAATTTTAGTTGAGGTACACCTCCCTCTTCTGATATAATTTTGGATTTTTTGAATATATAAACTTAGGGTATGCTTTTGACTAGAAATCAAAAAAGCCGAATTAACACTTGTTCATAGCCATGATACAAGCATGAAGGGAAATGCTTAAAATTAAATTACCATTGAAATGAAATGGACTAGAAAATGATCAGTATTGTGACTCAAAAATCAGATTACTAACACTTGCTGACTCGATTTAGTACAATTTCAACCATTTATTGTAAATATAATGAATTAAATGTAATTGAACAACACATTCTCAAAGGAAATGAATATCCAAATTCTTGTCAAAGCTTACAAAAATTCTCACAAACATTAACATCTAATTCATAATTACTGCACACAAACAATAACATTCACAAAAAATGAATTAAAACTACAAAATTTGATCCTTTATTAAGATCAATTCTCACTCATGCACCAAAGTGCAAGTGGAATCAAAATGTTGGACCCTTGCAACATCTTACAATTGAATATTTAAAATTTAACATTTGTAATGATTAAGTTTTCTTGAATCTAGTTTTTGGACGTTAACCACTACCTACCTAGATAAAATGTTGGCCAAAAACTGACTAACCTTGTTAGATTTTGAAAAATCTATTAAAATAATGAAGAAGGAGACCCTTAATGTGTTGTCATTGATATCAACATTGGTTGTTGATATCTACACTAATCTGGTGAATAAAACAAAGATACATTGATCCATTATTTTGGTCTTCATTTTCTCACATGATAAGATCTACTTATGTGATGATAGTATGTTTTTTTTGACCATTATGTGCATCTATGTTCAAGATTTTAGTTGGTTTGGATGTATAGTTTGAAATATGTAAGTGACAGTAGTTCAACATATAGTTTTGACAATATATAGTGTAAATGGGTACATGTAATATGATCTACGTTCCTTCGGTGATAGGAATTAGACTTTGCAATTTTGGCAGATTTCTTATATGTGTTAGTACATTATACATTCCATATGGCACATGATTATGTGATTAGATTGATTGCTAGTGTTGATTAGATAGCATATTTTGTGATTAGGTCTAATTCTTTGCCAAACTAATGCTTGGCATGTGTTGCCATGATTAAATATGTATTACGGATGTTAGTGAGATCTATTTTAGGTCCATGCCAACCTAAATCAAGTTTTTCACATTTTCTTTATGCTTGA
Source organism: Sequoiadendron giganteum (assembly GCA_007115665.2). Taxonomy (NCBI): domain Eukaryota; kingdom Viridiplantae; phylum Streptophyta; class Pinopsida; order Cupressales; family Cupressaceae; genus Sequoiadendron; species Sequoiadendron giganteum. The sequence goes on along the minus strand of CM021104.1, from coordinate 585,237,344 downwards.
ATATTTTTTTTATTTAAGTGTGGATCCGACAAGGCAATTTTGGTTTAATTTTGATTTAATATAGGGATACATCTAATTAGGTTGACCTAATTGATGTATTTCGATGAATTGGGTATATATGTAAGACATTTTTGAAGTTGTAGGAGATACATGAGATGTGAGAATTCAAATTTGAATGTGTATGATCTGAATAGTAGTAGATATATTGTGAATGTTGAGTGATTATTAAGTAGAGCAGTGTTTTGTATTTTATATTTGATAAAGTGCATAGAGTAAGTATATTGAGCTTCAAGGGAACTGAATTCAACACAAGGAAGGTGCATTTTGTATCAACTCAAACATTGGTTGTGCGTCTATTTCTATTTTGTATCTAACTTTGGTTGTGAGCCCCATTGGATAGTGTCTTGGTAGTGAGCATTTTATAATATCTTATTATAGGGAAAAACTATGGATTAAAAATGGGGTAAACTTTATCCTTATAATCTTATTAAAAAGTTCTATGAATCCAATTGGTATGACTTTTCCTTAGTTTACTCCTTATGCCAATCTGAGGATTGTAAACTAACAAAAGGTATTGGGGCTATTTGCCTAAGGGCTGAAGATAATAAGTTGAGAAAATATGAGATGCATTATGAGAACAAATATTCAATTTCTACACTTACTAGAAATTGTTCTAACTTTCATTCTTTGAACAACTCATGATATAATAATAATAATCCCTAAATTAGATAGCATGATCACACTTGAACTAAACGCAAAACACTGATCAAGTACTCTTAGTCTTAGTTATACATAAAATTATTTTCGAAGTTTCAATAGTTTCAATTGATAAAATTTTGCTGACAAGAGCTATGGAATTGGCAACAAGACCTATGTAGAAAATATTGTCTTACAAAAAATAGAATTGCAATCTTGATTAGCTACGAACATATAATAACATTGCATTCACATGAGATAATATTGTATTTAGATTTAAGACTAAAGGAATCACCATATAAATTGAATGAACAAATTTTCACACATAAAAGTAACTTAATAAAAATTTATATACTCACAAACAAAGCAACCAAAACACAAATTCAATCAGTTGACTGAAGAGGGGGGCCTCCCTCCTAGTTAGCTAACTGAGAGAATTATTCACAGGTTCACACGAGATTTTGGAATAAGTACTTCTTTAGAAAAAAATCATAATAATAATAATAAATGTCTTTAATATGAAGGAACAAGCATATATATGGCCTTGTCCATAGAAACCAACAATTCTAAAGGTTGAATACAATCAACAATAATCAAGAAAACTGGTTAAGAAAGGGATGATGTGGTGTACAGCCATCCTTTTCTAAAACCATCTTGAACAAAATAATACAAAAATACATAAACATCATAAGCTCTTTAACAACTTCTCATAAACGATCTGCGTCTTCTTCCTAGCAGTTTCTATCCTCATTCTCACGATCACAATAACTGTACTTTACATGCAGAACCATCAAAATTAGTATTGAATAGTTGATATTTCTCAAAGATATATTATATCCCATAATTATATTAATTTCTATAATCTTATCAATTTATCATGTAAAATTGAGGGAAAAATTATGGAAATATAGATTGAAATTGCATTACAAAACATGACACATATGTAACCCATCATTTCCCCCTAGCTTAAGGGTTTGCATGTCCTCATGCATAACTTATAGTCCTAACTTGATTAATAGTCAACCTCTCCACTATGCCCATTATCTTTTTCCCCATTTTCTCTTCAATCTATGAATCTCTTGCTGATGTTCAACTAGAGTTATATAGTTGTCCTTAAGACTTTGTTCTACAGAGACCTTCAAATTTTTAAAAAAATTCTGATTCTTAGCTAGATTCATATAATCAACTCCAATTTTTTGCTCCCGCATAGTGTTTTGAGTGTTAAGAACATGTTGATATTTTACGAATGTGATATAATTCCTCAAGTCGGGTTATTTTTTCTATTTCAACTTCCCCAACCATTGTTTGAATCTCCTAATCTATTGTTGATTATGCCCATACATTTTCTATAGTTTCTCTCTAAGAGACTGTGTTTCCATTTCTTGTTGTTGTACCTTGATCTGCAAGTCCCAAAGTTCCTTTTGTTGTTTACTAACTATCTCCTCTAAGTAGAATTCTTATTGCATAGGGGAATTGTTAGATGGAATTTTTCCTTGTTTATTTTGCATAACAACATTGATTGAAGATGGGCTGTATAGAAGCTTAGGATTTATTATTTTCTCAGGAAGAATAGAAAGACTATGCCCCTGCCTAGGGGTAGAGACACAAAGTACATATGAATCTTTGGTATATTTATTCTCCTATAGAGAATCATTGTCTAGTTCACCTACACCTCTTTCCTCATTTAATGTGTGATCATCAGACATATACTCATGATTACCTTATCTACTTAAATTTTTCCCTTCACTATGTGCATTTCCTTTATCATTTTGGATATTTTTTCCATTATTGGTTTCCTATTCCAGAGAAAAATCTTGCCTTTCCTGTGCTAAAGAAATATGATTTATAACACTTTCAATTACTTAAGGAATTTCAATATTTATCTGTTCAAATTTTGGACTCTATTTCTCTATAGTTTTTATTACTTGCAGAGGCTCATCATCCATATGTTTAATGACTATACTATAATTTTCTTTCTTTGTTAATTAAGCCCTATTTTTCTTATATTTTCTGTTGTTTCAATATTGATGTCTTAATTCTTGAATTTTCTTATCTCTACCAGAACGATAGGTGGCCAACAATTCAATATTCGACCCTGGCTCTAGTTGTTTATTACCTACAATGCTTGCTATATTAGCTAGTTTTTGCAAATTGGAGGTTGAAGGGTCCTTTGTTTTCAATTTCTTTCTTCTCCTAGTATAATGGGAAGGACCTTTTGAGAGGGTTTTAAGAGGCTTTTGGTTTTTATGAGTTGAAGACTTTCTAACCTTAACCCTTTTACCCTTGGTTCTCTTTTTTTTCTCCCTTTTTTAGGTACAACAATCTCATTTTCTAGAATAGGGACATTTGGGGTTTTTTCATCACCCTCGGCTATAGGAGTGTTCTACATTGTCTCTTTACCCTCGGCCTCATGAGCCTCTAGCTCAATTTTTGAGGTTGGGGAATATTCATCCCTAGTGAAATCAACCCAAGTGACTTGAGGTGTGGCATGTTTCAAACCCTCTATTAAAATCAATTTTATCATTCCATGATGTGCCAAGGAATTAAGATGCCCTTTTTGAACTTTAGAGGTAATCTATTTAACAAAATGAAAAAGGAAATAAGGAAAATTCATAAAATTGTGATGCCACAAATAACATATCATTCATAGGTGCTGAGAAAACATATAGAATTACCTTCCCTATCCAGTGAATAAGAAACTTGTAGAATCCACCCATGTCTATGGAAGTGAAAGGTGTATAGTGCCCTGGTTGACAATAATTGACAGCTTTTTGTTTCACCTCAAAAATATCTCTATATATTTTTATAAATTAGTTGCTCTTTTTTCATGTTCTAGATAATAAGATTCACCCTATTGAGGTAGACTAGTAACCTCTTCTATGGTTTGGATAGTGACTATGAAAGACAACCCTCAAATAGTAACAAACCCACTATCATTGAACACCATGGAAAAATCATGGGCAACCCAATTATCATTACCCATACAAAAATTTGAAAAGGATATCCCATTTATCTTGCTTGAAAATTTTGTAAGACTCCTTATTATTTCTCAATGTAGTCATAGAGGTGGGTTCCTGATGAATATGAACTCCTCCCATGGCGGTTATACAAGAGACTAGTTACGGTGAATACCCGAGAGGTAGTGGCAAAAGAAACACATGATAAATGAGGAAGACACATGAGATTATTATAGGGGTATTCAAATGGTGGGATTACTAATTAGTTATGATTAACTCAAATCCAGAATTAATCCATCACATGAGCAATTGACATATTCATAATGGTGAAATATCAAATTATTTATTTACCCTTTTTTGATAGCTAAAGGTTTGGTGATGTCCCTGGTTACCAATCATAAAATGAAAGATGCAAAAATTAAATATAAATAAAAGAGATAATATATAGGAGAAAATTATTAATAACAGTACGTCATTGATGATCAGAGTAGAAATTTCAAAAAAGGAGGTAAGTGTTAATGATTTCGGTGGCACACACAACACATCAAATCAAATCTACACAAGAAATCATGAGGTGGAAAGAGCCAACAAAATAAATAATGAGTCAGGTGAAATAGACAAAGTTATCACATCATCAATGACATTGGATCAATGGCCAAGGAAAGTGGTTGATGAGATAGTTTAAAAATAAACTATAGATAAAAAGGATGATGTGGAAGCAACACACTGGCAAGGTTGGAGCATAAATGAGAAGGCCACAAAGGTGGGGTTAAATGGAAAGAAAAAAAATGGTGAGAGACACTCAATAAAGGGAAAGATGATGTGATGGATAAAATCATAGGTGGAGAGTATGACATGGTGAATAGGTAGTGGAGTCAGCAGAAAGATCACAATAAAAGGAAAATGCAAAGAAAAACAACTAGGTGGCAATGCTGACATGGTGATGATGGAGAAGAAAGCAAGTAGTTAGGAATAGATGAATGGAAATGAAAGTGGAGCCTCCACTGGAAGAAAAAAGAGACAACTAGTGGCAAGTGGTGGAAAGCGAAAAAAAAGAGATTAGCTCCTATCACTCAGAAGAAATGATAGGAGAAACAACAAAGAGCTCCTTCCGCACCTGACAAGCGGTAAGAGAAGGAAACCTCCTACAACATCATAATGTTTTGTGTGTTATTGTTATTTTATATTTTTATGTTTTATTTTTTACTATATATATATTTCTTGTATATTTTGTATTCTTTTCTCAATAACAGACTGTCAGGATTCTAGTTTTCACCCTGTTATCGCCTAGAGATGCCAAAATTTTGGTTTTCACCTCTAGGTTTATTACATTTTTATTTATTTATTTTGAATAAGTAAATACATTTTGAAAAGTACCTAAAATGTACTTGAAGAGGCCACATGAACTCTATTAAGGATATGGGGTTCCTTTGGCAGATTCAAGACAAAATCCTCCTTGGAAATAGGCTTCATGTATAACTTCAAATGGTGACCATTGATGACGAGAGCCATATGGTCAGAATCCATGGTGTGAAGCTTAACTGCACCATTGTGGTAGACCATCTCAATTTTGTAAGGCCCAAGTCACTAAGTGTGGAAATTTCCCTTGAAATCCTAGAAGCAGGAATCATACAAGAGTGCTCAATCACCTAGTTGAAGTGACCATTGTAGAATGAAATAGTCATGCCAAAGAGCATGCTATTTATGGAAAATCTCTTCATGGAAGATTTCTTGTTTACAAATTTCATCCAATGAATGAAGTGAAATTCATTATTTTTGTGTATTATTCAAGCTTATACCTAATTGGAGTGTCGTATAAAAAAATTTCACCTCAAAGTCAATAGGAAGAACAAATTTCTTACCATAGACAAGTTTGTAAGGTGTCAAACTAGTGGCAGTTTTCCACATTGTGTGGTAGGCCCACACTACTTCAAGAAGTCACAGGACCCAATTGAATTTATGGAGGGAAACTGTCTTGGTAAGAATGTTCTCAATTTATCGATTGGTAATTTCAACATGTCCATTGGATTGAGGATGATAAGGTGAAGAATTGTGATTTCTAATCTCATACTCTCAAACCAAAGCATAAATGAGTTTGGATGTAAACTATGGACCTTGATCCATGACTATCTCTTATGGAAAACCAAACCTGGTAAAAATATTAGAATAGACGAATTCAAATACCTTGGTGTCCCTAGAATTATTAAAGGCAACAACTTCAATCCACTTGGTTACATAATCTGTGCAAAAAAAGATGTATTCCTTGTTCCTCAATGGTGGGTTGGTTGGTCCAACAAAACCAAACTCCTATTTTTTAAAGGGCTCAATGGAAAGCCAAGGATGTAGGGGCATTTCATCTGAGTGTGTGGGGTGGCCCGTACGATGAAATTTATCATAATTATGAATATAATTCTTACAATCCTTATGGATTGCAAGCCAATAGTAGCCTACAATTAAAATATTATTGGTAGTCCTTTGAGTAACAAAATGTCCTTCGTAGGGTTTTTGTGGCATGCACGAAGTATATCGAAGACATCATATTTAGGTACACACTAACATATGATATTATAAATTTTGATTTGGAAGATAAATCCATTGATCCATGTGTACTAACCATTGAGTCTAACCAATTTTTGGTGTTCCCTCAGAAAGAAATGAGGTGGGAACTTGCAAGTAACTAGGTAATTCACAATTTCAAAGAACTGTGGAATTTTTGTTGATACAAGAAAGATGCACATCTAGAAAGGCCTCACCAACTGGAACTGGCTCATCATCTTATTGTTGTAACCTGAACAAAAAATTTGCAACCACATTCTCTCGAACAGGTTTATCAAGTATAGTAATGTCATATTGTTGAAACAAAAGTAACCATCTAATAAATCTACTAGTTACAACAAGTTTATTCATCAAGAATCAAATTGTAGAATGATTAGTATGAACAAATAGTTTATATCTAGTAATATAATGATGAAATTCATTGCTTTCATAAACAAGAACTAGAAACTCCTTTTCAATTATCATGTAGTTTACCTTAGCTCTTGCAAAATTCTTACTAATGTAGTAGATGGAGTAGAAAATTTTATCTTCTTTGTTTCCAAGCACAAATCCCATGGAATAGTATGAGGCATCAGTATGAATGTGAAAAGGAAATTCCCAATTTGGACCTCTAAGTACTGGTGTGGTTACAAGCTTGGTCTTAATGGTTTCAAAGGCTTCTTGATAGTTTGGTGTCCAAGAGAAGATGACATCTTTTTCTAACAAGGAAAATAAGGGGGAGGCAATCTTACTAAAATTTTGGATGAACCTTCGATAATACCCTACATGGCCTAGAAAGCTACACACATCTTTTTGGCTAGGGGGTGTAGGAAATTCCTGAATGATTTGTATCCTTTTGGGGTCAACTTGAATACCCTTGGAATAAATATAATGACCAAGTACTATCCCCTCTATCATAAGAATATGTAAATTTTCATGGGTTAACAATAAATTAGTGTTTATACATCGTTTAATTACCTTTCCTAGATTATTTTTAGCCTCATCATAAGTATTACCATGGACAGTTAAATTGTCCATATACACTTCAACATAATCATTTATAAGATCTACAAAATTTCTTAAGAATTCCCTTTGAAAAGTGGCAGGGGCATTACATAACCCAAAAGTCAAGACGTTATAGGAAAAGGTATCGCAAGGACAAGTAAAGGTAGTCTTGTTCTAGTCTTCAAGTGTTATGTGAATCTAGTTGTAGCCAGTGAATTCATCTTTAAAAGAAAATAACTTTTTACCTACAAGAGTGTCCAACACTTGATCAATAAATGGTAATGGAAAATGATCCTTTCTAGTAGATATTTTGAGTGCTCTATAATCAACATAAATTATCCACTTACTATTTTTCTTAGGAACCACAACTAGAGGAGAGACCCATTGAATATTTGAAATAGGATATGTAAATATACCATTTTTTTTTTTGTAACTCCTCTTTAACTATTTCACATAGGATGGGGTTGGGTCGTTGTTGTGGTTGCCTAATTGGATGACTAACTTCTTCAATGTAAATATGGTGTTTGCAAGTGTTAGGATGAATGCCATGCATATCTTGGTATTCCTAAGAAAAAAAATCTTCATAATTTCTAAGCATGACAATGATATCTTGGATTTGTTCAATGCTTAAATGTAGATTAATATTAAGTGTGCGACTAGGTAAAATTTCCATGGCCTTAGATTGTGTAGGTGAATTAATGGCTAGTACTTGTGAAGTGGACAGTGATGGGTCAAAATTTATAGATATCAAACATGGATTATATATACATGTATGTGGTAATAATTGATGAGACTCAGACTTGGCTCAGACTCGGCTAGGGTGACTTGACTTGGGACTTGGGGACTCAGGACTCGGTGCAGACTCAACAAAATGAAAAAAAGTTGAAAAACCCCTAGAAATTTAGATATTTTAAAGGATTTAAAACTTGTTTGAAGCACCCTTTATTGAATACAACACAAATAAAATCAAATTTGATCACATACACAAGTATACAACGATCACATAAGTATAAAGTACACAAATTATAGTTGCACTACTAAAGGAAATAACATACTTAGATATATAAAATTAGTCAAATGTATACAAATCTCATGGAATATGAAATCCATAACATCAAATGTTCCATAAAAATATGAAATATAAAAAAAATAGCTATAAGTCTATGACTCTATGGCATAGTGGAGCCAACATCCTTCCTATGAAGGCGAATAAGGGTCCTAGATGATGAAAATTTACTTACATAAGTATTGTAAAATGAAAAGTTATAAGTTTTTAACTTTAAATTTGAATTCGATAATGAGATACATCTAGATTCTAAAATAATAAAATTTAAATATAAATTTTAAAACAATTAAACTAAAAAATAATTACCTGGCTACATGGAAGGGAATGGTGCAGTAGTACCAAAAGTCTGCATTTGTCTTTTTTGTTGCATCATGTGCGTCCTTGTTCCAATCCATGCTCTCAAGTGATATTTGGGAACCAGGAGTAGTACATGGTACAAAATATGAGTCCATGACATCAAATGTTCCAAACAAATATGAAATATCAAAACAATAACTACAAGTCTATGGCTCAAAGGAGTTTGCATCCTTCCTACGAAGGCATCTAAGGTGGGTCATAGATGATGTAGCAATTGCAGCCATAGCCTCTACTTGTGAATCCATGTCACCCTCACTAACATTAGTTTTGGATGTGTTTGTTCATGCTTTAGCCTCCTCCTCTGCCATGGCTATAGCCTCAACCTCTCTATCTACCTAGTCAACCCAATGAAGGTCCTCATCACTAGCACAAGTATACATCAATCATATAAGTATAACTATAAACACAAATTTTAGTTGAGTTGCTCAAGAAAATAGCACACTTAGATATATAGTCAAAGAATCAAATGTATACAAAACTCATGGAATATGAAATCCATGACATCAAATGTTCCAAACAAATATGACATATAAAATGATTCAAAACAATAACTAGAAGTCTATGGCTCAAAAGAGCCTACATCTTTCCTATGAATTTGTCTAAGGTAGGTCCTAGATGATGTAGTAGCCATAATACCAAGTATCAAGGAAATTTACCTAATGGGGTTGAGAGGTAGTGCCCTTTGTGGGGATTTAGGTGCAGTGCCTCTAGTGGGTTAAAGGGTCAATGCCCCTCATGGAGGTTTGGGGGCAGTTCCCCCAATGGGGTCAAGGGGCAGTGCCCCTAGTGGGGTCAAGGGGCAATGCCTCTTGTGGGGGTCTGGGGGTAGCACCCCTAGTGGGGTCAAGGGGCAATGCCCCTTGCAGGGGTCTAGGGGCAGGGCCCCCAGCGGGGTTGAGGGGCAGTGCCCCTCATGGGGTCCTGGGGCAGTGCCTCCAAAAAGTAAAAAAAATACAAACCTCCATGGCGTACATTATTTTGCATTCACAATAAGTAAAATAAAATAAAATAAATAAATAAATTTCATGTATTTTTTTGCACTTTAACCTTGCCTATTGCCAAGTCCTACTGACAGGACTCGCCTAGACTTAGCAAGTCTAGCAAGTCTACAAGACTAGGTGAGTCCAACCATGACTCGGTAGGACTCGGTCGAGTCTGAGTTCGAGCCCTCGGGACTTGGGTCTAATGTAGAGTAATAAAATGTTGAATACACTATGAACTACTAACTAATGGAAAGTTTCCAAATGAGAAATTATCACTTATACCCATAAGAAAAATAATTGTCTCTAAAACGTTATCAACCAAATAATAATTTTGTAAGAAATTATTAATAATAGTGTCTTCTGAAATATCCTCAAATTTAGTACTTTTCTTTATTGTCAAAACATGTAAAGATTCTTCTAGATCACTATCGATCCATAAAGGATTCTTTGTTTCCAAAAATGGCTATAATGGAGGCTACAAAATTAGTTGTTTCATTTGATCCCCATTTGAAATCACCATATTTACTGACTTGCAATTAATGAAAGAATCTACAACTGCTAACCGAGGTCATCCCAAGATCAAGGTGTATCCCCCCAGCTTAATTTTAGGCTGCAAAATCACAAAGTTGGTTGGGTTTTCCCATGAATCAATAGAAATAACTACGTCTTCAATCATACCCTCTAGTTTGACCAAATAATTGTCTACCATTTTGAGAACTATGGGAGTAGGTCTAAGTCCCTCAAGTAATGGCTTTTCCTCTATTTCATTTTTCATAACATTAATAGCAGTGCCCAAGTCAACAAATGTGTTAGGAATAATAACTTTATCGATATGCACCTTGATGATAGGACTCCTTGGATCTAAATACTTAGGAATGCTAAGGTTCCTGTTATGCCTTGCATAACCACCCCATCTTTTGCCTTGGTCAAAATGGGTTCCCCTTTTTTGTTTTTTTATCTTTTGTTGTTTTTTAAACAAAGTCTGGAGTCTTTTGTTTCAAACACTTTGTTTTAGTCTGCTAGAATCGGAGCCGGAACCAAATCGGGTTCTGAAACTTCTTTCAAAACTCGATCCGATCTCCATCCTGACAGTCTTTCTTTCTTTTTTTGTTTTTTCCTTTATCGAAGTTGGAACCAGAATGGAAGTTAAGTTGGTGTTTATTGGAAATTGAAAAATCTAAATCCATCCCGTCTCCGCCTCCACTTTTTCAAACTCTTGTTTTAGTCTAAGTCATTGTCTTAAATTTGATTATGTCGGTCTTTTATTTTACTTTTTGTGTTTGGTTTCATTTTGACCTTTGTAGCCGGACCCAAAATCGGAATGGGAACGAGGTTGGGAAATTCCTTAAGTTTCTGAATCAGTTTCCATTCCGATTCCGCTCCTACTATTTCTTGGTCGTTGAATTTTTGACTAAAATCACACTGTAGTGAAGTGTTTGTTCTCTTTCAGTTCCGACTCCACCTAAACTGCATTTAATAAATTAATGAAAGATGCCATGCATAGGTAGAAATTATGATTTTTACCTTCATTAATAATTAAACATATCATTATTATCATTGTTAAGAAATTGAAGAGCAAGGAAGAGTAGCTGCGGAGTCCATTTGAGTGAATCGATTGAAGGAGGAGAAGATAATTGCTTGCAAATAAATTCAGAAGGTTAGCCAGGTTTTTGCATTTGAGGTAGGGTTCTTACTCTCGACTTACTTTTATTTGCTTTCGTATTTTCGGTTTTGTGTTGGTTTGATTTAGATCTTTGGGAAAGTTTTCCATTTCCATTGGTTTGTGTGTTTTTTTCTTTCTTTCTTTATTTTTTTTCTTGATTTTGTTTTATGCTAGCGTTTTTGGTTTTATAGTGATAGTGGGCACGGTTGCTTTCACATTTTATCATGATCGCATCGTGTTGCGTTAGGTTTTAAATGAGTAGGTTTAAATAGGGTTTTCACAGTGAGGTTGATTAAATCTAGGTTTTTATAGTGAGTTGGGGTTGGTAGGATCTAGTTTTCACTTAGGATTTCATTATGCATTCGTTTGGATAAATTAGGAAGGGTTGAATTCGTGCCCTAGTTTTTATATCACATTTTCTAGATTAGGGTTTCATGTGTTTCTGTAATCACATTTTAAAATGATTAAATATGATGCCCTAAAATACAGTCATCCCCCACCATCATATGGGCATGGTCGTCTCATTATATATTTTAAGCCTCGTTTCATTTAAATATGACCTTAGTCTTTAATCATGGAGTCAAGTGTTAAATTGATAAAATTGTTGATGTTGTCATGGTCAACATCGGAAGCGGGATCAGAATTGACTTAGGAGTTTGGATGTGTTTTTATGTTTGGTGTCAATTCCATTTTCATCCCATCTCCAACTCCGTGTATATTAAGTAGCTTTTTACTTCATAAAAATGTTTACCTAACGGAAGTGGAAGCGGAACCGAAAAAAAATATGAAAACAAAAAATCTGAAGGAAACCGAATCAGTTTCCATTCCGGTTCCAGTTCTAATCACTATTCCACTTCCGACTCCGAGCCCACTTCTTGTTAGTAAAATTTACCATTCCAGTTCCGCCTCTGATGTATATTTGAAAGGTATGATTTTAAAGATATATTCTGAGATGTTTCATTCAGGGATCTAACTAGAGATTTTGTTGCAGGAAAGCTAAGAGGATGTCAGGAACATCAGGAGAAGCTTCTCAAAGAAATCGTCCTGTAGGAACATCAAAGGTAGTACCTAAACCAAAGAAGATCAAGCCATAAGAGTTGCCCTATACCTTGACGTATGATCATAGGAGTCCTGTTGTGAAAGTGAACAAAGTAGAATCAGATTGGTTAGACATCACCAATACCAATTTGGGCCAGTACAATTTTGAGGAGTTATATGCAGAAACCTTTGCAGAACAGGAAGGTGTAACAGAAAGGACACAAAGAATTGTTGATTCTGGCTTGGCCCATAACACTATATTTCCTTTATCAATCCAGTGCCCGAAGTTAATCTTGATAGCAACCAGTGCCTACAATCTTGCTACAAAACAATGCATGGATTCACAAAATAATGTAATTATTGATCTCACTCCTCAAGCATTGCAAATTATATTTAATGTCCCGAATCCTAAGAACTTGGTGCAGTTGGATGAGGCTAAGGCTTTGGGGAAATATAGTAATTATGAAGAATCCAATAAATCTCATTTAAACAAAAAGTGGTTGAAGACAAAGAAGAAATCACTAGCCAAGCTTGCAGATCAGCCAAAGAGGGCAAATTTCTACAAACAGGTATCAGATTTAATAATGATGTTGTCCAAGGTTTTTGGGAAGAGAGATACATTTCACTTCAAGGATTGGATGTTTCCTTTTATACAAATAATTTTGCATGGCACTCATCAGTTTTATTGGTCGATGATTGTATCAAATTCTATTCATGATCAATTGACCAACATCAGAGAGACTAAGTGTTTCTTTATGACTTCTTATATTGTGTATGCAGTAGCAAGGTTGTGTATCTTCCTAGGTTTAAATAGAGTAGGGATAATGGGGGTCTTGGATGGACAAAAGAAAGTGTGGGAACATTATAACCAACTATCTTTACAAGTTGCTGAGACTCAGTTCAGAAGATTCATTGATGCATTCATATATGTAGTCATTAACCAATTAAATGGAGATGTAGGGTATAGGCTGAGTCAAGAGGCCATGGCATTTATTGCTGAATGGGGATGTTGGTACATTCAATACCCCAAGTTTACATATTTCAGGTTAGTCAGTTTTGAAGGCCATCCACATTTGCTTCCAAGGTGTTAAAATAATAGGATAGTGTTGATGGAGTTTGTATATCAGGCTCTTGGAGTTAATGCTCGGTTTGGAATAAAACATAAGAACGGATGTCATAAGTTCCCCATGAAGTTGGGTGAGTATAGGTGTCTACATTTGGTAGGAGCAAAGGTAGTCTATAGTGAGCTAATACAATTAAAGCTAGGCTTATACACAACTCATAGGTATTTTGATCCGAAGGGTAAGATGCATGCCTTGTTTCCTTCTATGTTTGATAAGCATTTCAATTTATTAGAAAATTTATGGAGTGATCGGCAAGATGAGTATGACATAAGGAAAAAGAATTATGAGAGGTTATCTATCTCACTCATGGCAGAACTTGTAGTCAAAAATGACATTCCTGACACATTGGTGGATGATGGATTTGTATTGGATCCATCTTATGAGGCTTTAAACATAGGATACAGGAGCCTAGATTTGATTGATTGGGACAGTGAAGAAACTATTGACATAAAGCAAATAGGAAGAATAGTCTTGGATAGAAGTGTTCACTGGTTGATGTTAAGAACTAAAGCCCCTTGAGGACCAGCACCTAAAAAGGGGAAAGGGTATAAAAGACTCAAAAAGAAAGACACCTCCCAAAGAGCCTTTGGAGTTCTTTCCCCCAGACATTGAAGAGATAGAACTTGAAGCAACAGGTGATGAATCAGAAACAAAAGAAGGGGATGTGGAAATAGGATCGGCTGTTTCAACACCTACATTAGGTGAATCTTCCACACAATTTGCACTTGCAAATCACCAGAGGGAAGAAGTTCAAAAGGGGGTTCTTCATAGTATGGCTGAAACTACAAAAGGAAAAGAAATGGAGAGGGAAATTCATGATGTTGGAATGGATTCAGATGAGACTATGTCAGAGAAGGATTTGCAAGAGAATATGCCTCTAGAGGAGGATGTTGAACAGGTAATGACACAAGAGGATCAATGGGCATTGTTTGAAGAAGTTAGAAAGGATGCTAAGGCAAAAGCTAGGAAAATAGAAAAGCAAAATGTCATGGATGCCAAAACTGATTCCATACTACAACAAAAACAAATTGAAGCAAAGTCAAGAGTTGACAAAGTAGAGAGACAAAAAAGGAAACAAGAACATGAACTTAAGGTTAAAGAAGAAAATGATAAGTTAGAACTAATACAAAAGATTCATGACCTTGAGGAAGAGAAGGCAAGACATCAGAGAGAGAAAGAAGTCTTGGAGGCCAAGTTGAAACTTGTTGAGGAAGCTCACTGAAAAGAAGAAGAAGAGAAGTTAGAAAACCTTAATGCTTTAGATGCAAAAAGACTAGAGAAATAAAGACTAGAGGCTTTAGAAAAGGAAAACTAGAAAAAGAAGCTCTAGAGAAAGAAAAATTGGATAAGGAAAAACTAGAAAGGGAAAGAATAGAGAAGGATAGATTAGAAAAGGAAAGATTGGAAAGGGAAAGTGGAGAGAGATCAATTGAAGGAAGAGAGGTTGAAGAAGGAAGAAGAAGATAAGAAGATACAAGAATGGAAAGATAGGGAAGAGGTTGAAAAGCTTGTGCAGATGCATGTGGTGCAAAAAAAACAAGAGGAACCAAGGGTTGATTCTCAACCCCAGGTAAATGTGCAACCACCTTCTACTACTACCATTACTTCTTCTTCCACTCTGATGACTACTGCTCCAAGTGCTCCCACTTGGTTAAAATTAGACCTACAGAAAAGAACAGTACTACCTTGACAACCTCTTAATTGGGAGGATATGATGAAGGAGATTGAATAGGAGAGGCCTAAAAAGAAGGCCGAGATCCTACACTCTACCAGACTCATAGACAAGGGAGAGATTGTTGCTGAGTGTGCCATACCAATGACATAAAAGAAGGTAGGGGACATGCAGTTAAAAAATTATCAATTGAGTACTATCAACTTGGGAAGGCTTACCAAGAATCAATAGATGGATCTAATTGATGTGGTAGCTTCAACAACCAAGTCAAGAATGTTAAAAGATAAATAAAAGAAAGATGAGCTTAAGGCTCAGTTGGATCAATTACATTCCTTTTTGTAAAGTGTCTCCTATCTGAGATCACAATAGGTAACGGCTTTTGAGACTCGAATTTTGTTAAGCAAAAAGGAGGTAGATGATTTAAAGCAAGTAAGAGGCAAAGCAGAGATGGTAGACAAATGGGTTGACAAGCTGAATCGAGAAGTAGGTGAAGTTTTGGTCGAGGGTTTTGAGGTTTAAAATGGCACAGAAGATTTGATAAGAAAAATGCATCAATATATTTAAGCATTGGAGAAACAGGAAGAGGAGTATAAAGAGTATAGTCAAAAATTGGAGAAGGTTAGTACATTGCCTTTGACTACTCTTCTTGAACAGTCAATACTTGAGGAGGACAATAAATATTTTGTGGAAAAGATCTCTCGTATACTCCGATTCAGAATAGATTTCTTGTGTAAGCATAGGAATGAGGTCCAAGATGCTGTTAATAATCTAACTGAACAGTTTGAGGAGTTGGAGGGTGTCATTGCTATCATAGTAGATGTTGATATGTTAATAAAGGAAGGCCTACCTTTGAGTCAAATAAAAGAGAAATGGGATGAAAGGTTTAGAGGACTCATGCAAAAAGGAGATGATAGTGAATATTTGATGATAGATCGGTTGATGGATATCAAGGAAGAGGTAAAGGCTGTTGAAAGAGAGTTGATAAAGATGAATAATATGAGAGAGTTTGCTACAGTAGAATTGGAACAAATTAAATTTGAAGACAGCTGGGTTGATGGGCCTGAATGAGATGTATTACAATAGGTCTTCACCAGTTATGATGTGTTTATTTCAAACCCAATGGTGCAGGAGCACCTACACCTCAACCTTCATTTTGGATCATTTGATGGTGAATAGGTTAGGAAGAGTATTTTTGAGTCTTTTGAGTGATTTTATCTTCAATAAGGTCTAACAAGACCATTGAGTAAGATCTAGGGTGAATCTTTAAGTTTTGGAGTCAAAATGTAGAAAATTGGAATCTTGCAAAAATGTAGTCATGTAGCCTTGAGAAGGCAAAATCCTAAATTTTTAATTGGATATGCAAGATTGAGGTCTTAAGGATGTAATAAGGATATTTTTAGTCCATTAGAATGGTTTTAGAAGTCATAGGTCTTTAGGATTAAAAAGTTACTTCAAAATTGCATAATTGTCATAATGTGATTTAATGTAATTTCAACATTAAGGATGTAATCACACTTTACAACGGTTCCCTCCTTCAAAAATCAGTTGAGGGTCATTGGTAATGATGTGGACAAGTTTAAATAGCCTCCTTTTGGTCGAGGCAGGTTGTTGGATGAAGTTTTGAAGCTTTAAATATAATAAAAAACTCAGTTTTCCTATTTTTTCCAGCGTTTTTCACTGTTCCCGTGATTGGTACGGTCTGGTACAGAATTTTACGGACTCCCAATTGGAACGGTTTGAAAGAGGGAAGAGTCTACTTTATTTTGGTGGTGATTTGGATCGTTTTCATTAAGTATTGAGTAAGTTACATCAATTTTAGTGAAAGTGGGTCTGAAACCTTGCAAAACAAGGGTTTGGTCACCAAAATGGATGTAATTCCCATTTCCACCATGGGAAAAATCTGAAAATTGGTGGAATGATAGATTTAGGGATCATATTCATGTTCCAATTTGTTTTAGAATAAAATATGGAGTTTTGCAAAATTTATGTGATGCCCTAGGTCTGGTTTTTGCTTTATACAGTCCAAAATGTGATCATTTGAATAGAGTATTTGTTGTTTTTTGAGTATTTGAGAAAATATAATGGATGGAAATCATGGAACAGGTCTTGGGGAACCTGTCGGATTCTTTTAAAGGCATTAGGGGTGTTGGGGTGTGCCTTGACAAGTTGGAAGCTTCCTTGTACAGGCCAAGTTAAGCCTTGTGTATGGCTTGTAAATCAATTTTCTGATACATTTGTTTTGGGTGTTTGATCCTATGCTTTTGGGAACTTGTGGAGGATGGTGTTAGGAGTCTAAAACCATGTTTTATGGTCTGGTTAATGCTTTTAATCAGATTTTATTTTGACTGTCCTAATGGTGAATGTTACAAAGTTGCATGGGCTTGTGTAGGGGCAATGGAAGAATGGATGTTTTTGTGTGCAAGGTTTGTTTGTTTGGTCATGTTGTGCTGTGTGAAGAGTATTTACATCATCCCCAAGTCTTTTTGAGATGTCCGGTTGTGTGAGTCAAGTTGAGTGGTCAAGTTGCTTGTTGGAAGGAATAGTGAAGTTCATTTGTGCATTGAGAGAAGCTTTTCAAAAAAAAGGTGTTGCTTCCTCTGCCACTTTGCATCACCCAACTTCACATGCATAAATCTCTTGCATGCATGACTTTGTTCTTCTTTGCATGTTGCATGCAGCACTGGCAGTTCTTGAAGTGCATGACATTTTTCTCTTCTATTCTCTTTTCTTCCAGTTCAACTAAGTTTCCAAGGATAATTGTAAAACCCTCAAAGGGTGGATGACTTAAAATAGAAGCGGAGTTTGAATTTTGTATATCTATAAATACCCTATGGGTATCATATTGTAAAGGTCAGCTAATAGAGAATAGAATTGTCTTACTTGATATTAGGAGATAGAATTTTGTAGTGATTACTGAGATACATTGTTACTAGATACTTTACAGTTAAATAAAATTACAGGTTTACTCAATATGGTGTTAGAATTAAGTTGTTTTAGTTGATAAGGTTGATGAGTTATAATCTATCTAAATGCCAGTGATTGTGCTGAAGCATGATAGTTTCTTATGTGATGAAAGTCATTAGAAGAAACCATATTTAAGGATTATCTTGTTGGATTATCATTGAGTTAAATTTGTTGAAGTTTGTTGATCTATGATCTTGGCAATGAATGAATGTGTGTTCTTTTAGAAAAATCCTTGAAGTAGTTGTGATAGGCGAATTAAAATAAGCACCTTAGATGCATACAATGGTATAGATTATTCTGTGAATTGTATCATGCTTTGGTTTTCTTGATCTGATTGAAAAACATTCATTGTTGAAGATATATGTCTAGATGTTAGATGAGTTTTGTTCATATTTACTGTTTTACCATTTGA
Organism: Sequoiadendron giganteum; assembly: GCA_007115665.2. Classification (NCBI taxonomy): domain Eukaryota; kingdom Viridiplantae; phylum Streptophyta; class Pinopsida; order Cupressales; family Cupressaceae; genus Sequoiadendron; species Sequoiadendron giganteum. The sequence goes on along the minus strand of CM021104.1, from coordinate 585,218,872 downwards.
TCTATCTTTTTCATTTTTTTGAAACCCCTTTGATTTACTAAAAATAGTTTGGTAAGAATGATTTATTGCTTGCATTCTTTGTTACCAGCATAGGCCCCTTGAATATTACAGTTGCATGAATCGATTGAGTACTAGGAGAGAAGTTGGTTTAGGTATTTTCATTATCACCATTGAAAAGTATTTCATTCTGAAACTTATGTTTTATGACCATTCTAGTTTGGGTTGGAAAAGTCATGAAGGATAGAAGATATACAGTGAATATCTCATGAATTGTGATCAAAATTCTGTCACCAAATTAGAAAAAAATCTGCATAAGTAGGTACCTATTTTTTTTAGAATGGCTCTACCCTTTTGATTCAAGTGAAAAATCTGATTCCAAAACTATCATGAAATCCATAGTAGTTCTCAATCCAAGTTTCAGATTCATTATGTCTGAACTATTGAGGAAGGTGCATAAAAGATTTCCATAAGAAAGGTTTTAAAAAGGAAAAAAGAAGAAAGAAAGAAATGGAAAACTCAATATCAAGTGGGTAATCAAGTATCTCTATCGGGGCTATGGATGCCTGGCTGGCAGTAGAGCAATACTTTGAGAGAACTAGAGGTATCTCCGTCAGGGCTATGGATGCATGTCTGACAGCGGAGCGATTCCCAGGATTTTACTGCACGATAGTTAAAGGAATCAACCTATGTAGCTTGAATCTTAAGGTATATTTGTTCACAAACAGAGAAAGTATTTACAAAGAATGATTCACAAAATAGGCACACACTCAGATTCATAAATAACTCATGAGCACATACATTTGAGATTCTAGCTCACACTTATCCTACATATATCTAATCTTATTCAAGTTAGCATGCTTCATAAACCAAGTAGTCTTAGGGTGATTGAAATTTTCTTTGGGTATCTTGAAAATGGGTAAACCATTTTCCCAGCCGAGTCGCCATTTGTTATGCCTTGCATAACCACCCCATCTTTTGCCTTGGTCAAAATAGGTCCCCCTTTTTTATTTTTTATCTTTTGTTGTTTTATAAACAAAGTTTGGAGTCTTTTGTTTCAAACACTTTGTTTTATTTTGGTTTAGACTGCTAGAATCGGAGCCGGAACCAAATCGGGTTCTGAAATTTCTTTCAAAACTTGATCTGATCCCCATCCCGACAGTCTTTCTTTCTTTTTTTGTTTTTTCCTTTATCGAAGCTGAAACCGGAATGGGTGTTAAGTTGGTGTTTATTGGAAATTGCAAAATCTAAATCCATCCCGTCTCCACCTTCGCTTTTTCAAACTCTTGTTTTAGTCTATGTCCTTGTCTTAAATTTTATTATGTCGATCTTTTATTTTACTTTTTGTGTTTGGTTTCATTTTGATCTTTGTTGGTAGATCTAGAACCAGAATGGGAATGAGGTCGGGAAATTCCTTAAGTTTCCGAATCAGTTTCCATTCCATTTCCGCTCCCACCGCTTCTTGGTCATTGAATTTTTGATTGAAGTCGCACTGTAGTGAAGTGTTTGTTCTCTTTCAGTTCTGAATCCACCTAAACAACATTTAATACATTAATGATAGCTGCCATCCATAGGTAGAAATTCTAATTTTTACATTCATTAAGGATTAAACGTATCATTATTATCATTGTTAAGAAATTGAAGAGCAAGGAAGAGCAGATGCGGAGTCCATTTGAGTGAATCGATTGAAGGAGGAGAAGATAATTGCTTGCGAATCAATTCTGAAGGTTAGCCATGTTTTTGTGTTCGAGGTAGGGTTCTTACTCTCGACTTACTTTTATTTGCTTTTGTGTTTTTGGTTTTGTGTTGGTTTGATTTCGATCTTTGGGCGAGTTCACCGTTTCAGTTGGTTTGTGTGTTTTTTTTCTCTATTTCTTTATTTGTTGTTCTTGATTTTGTTTTATGCTAGCATTTCTGGTTTTATAGTGATAGTGGACATAGTTGCTTTCATGGTTTGTCATGATCGCATTGTGCTGCGTTAGGTTTTAAATGAGTAGGTTTAAATAGGGTTTTCATAGTGAGGTTGATTAAATCTATTCTGAAGGTTAGCCACGTTTTTGTGTTCGAGGTAGGGTTCTTACTCTCGACTTACTTTTATTTGCTTTTGTGTTTTTGGTTTTGTGTTGGTTTGATTTCGATCTTTGGGCGAGTTCACCGTTTCGGTTGGTTTGTGTGTTTTTTTTCTCTAATTCTTTATTTGTTGTTCTTGATTTTTTTTTATGCTAGCATTTCTGGTTTTATAGTGATAGTGGACATAGTTGCTTTCATGTTTTTTCATGATCGCATTATGCTGCGTTAGGTTTTAAATGAGTAGGTTTAAATAGGGTTTTCATAGTGAGGTTGATTAAATCTAGGTTTTTATAGTGAGTTGGGGTTGGTAGGATCTATTTTTCACTTAGGATTTCATTACGCATTCGTTTGGATAAATTAGGAAGGGTTGAATCTGTGCCCTAGTTTTTATATTGCATTTTCTAGATTAGGGTTTCATGTGTTTCTGTAATCACATTTTAAAATGATTAAATGTGATGCCCTAAAATAAATTCATCCCCCATGGTCATATGGGCATGGTCATCTCATTATATATTTTAAGCCTCGTTTCATTTAAATATGACCTTAGTCTTTAATCTTGGAGTCAAGTGTTAAATTGATAAAATTATCGATGATGTCATGGTAAACATCGGAAGTGGGATCAGAATTGACTTAGGAGTTTGGATGTGTTTTTATGTTTGGTGTCAATTCCATTTTCATCCTATCTCTGACTCCAAGTATAGTAAGAAGCTTTTTAATTCATAAAAATGTTTACCTAACGGAAGTGGAAATGGAATCGAAACAAAATATGAAAACAAAAAATCTGAAGGAAACCGAATCAGTTTCCATTCTGGTTCCGGTTTCGATCACTATTCCACTTCCGACTTAGAGCTTGCTTCTTGCTAGTAAAAGTTACCATTCCAGTTTTGTCTCTGATGTATATTTGAAAGGTATGATTTTAAAGATATATTCTGAGATGTTTCCTTCAGGGATCCAACTAGATATTTTGTTGCAAGAAAGCTAAGAGGGTGTCAAGAACATCAGGAGAAGCTTCTCAAAGAAATCAGCCTACAGGAACATCAAAGGTAGTACCTAAACCAAAGAAGATCAATCCAGAAGAGTTGCCTTATACCTTGAGGTATGATCATAGGAGTCCTGTTGTGAAAGTGAGCAAAGTAGAATCAGATTGGTTAGACATCACCGATACCAATTTGGGCTAGTACAATTTTGAGGAGCTATATGCAGAAACCTTTGTGTAATGGGAAGGTGTAACAGGAAGGACACAAAGAATTGTTGATTTCGGCTTGGCCCATATCATTGTATTTACTTTAACAATCCAGTGCCCGAAGTTAATCTTGACAGCAACTAGTGCCTACAATCCTGCTACAAGACAATGCATGGATTCACAAAATAATGTAATTATTGATCTCACTCCTCAAGCATTGCAAATTATATTTAATGTCTCGAATCCTAAGAACTTGTTGCATTTGGATGAGGCTGAGGCTTTGGAGAAATATAGTAATTATAAAGAATCCAATAAATCTCATTTAAACAAAAAGTGGATGAAGATAGAGAAGAAATCGCTAGCCAAGCTTGTAGATTAGCCAAAGAGGTATCAGATTTAATAATGATGGTATCCAAGTTTTTTGGGAAGATAGATACATTTCACTTCAAGGAGTGGATGTTTCCTTTTATCTAGACAATTTTGCATGGCACTCATTAGTTTGATTGGTTGATGATTGTATCAAATTCTATTCATGATCAACTGACCAACATCAGAGAGACTAAGTGTTTCTTTATGAATTCTTATATTATGTATGCAACAACAAGGTTGGTTATCTTCCTAGGTTTAAATAGAGTAGGGATAATGGGGGTCTTGGATGGACAAAAGAAAGTGTGGGAACATTATAACCAGCTATCTCTACAAGTTGCTGAGACTCAATTCAGAACAGTCAATGATGCATTAATGGATGTAGTCATTAACCAATTAAATGGAGATGCAGGGTACAAGCTGAGTCAAGAGGCCATGGAATTTATTGCTGATTGGGGATGTTGGTACATTCAATACCCCAAGTTTACATATTTTAGGTTATCCAGTTTTGAAGGCCATCTGCATTTGCTTCCAAGGTGTTACAATAACAGGATAGTGTTGATGGAGTTTGTATATCATGCTCTTGGAGTTAATGCTCAGTTTGGAATAAAACAAAAGACTGGATGTCATAAGTTCCCCATGAAGTCGGGTGAGTATAGCTATGAGCATTTGGTAGGAGCAAAGGTAGTTTGTAGTGAGCTAATACAATTAAAGCTATGATTATACACAACTTGTAGGTATTTTGATTCGAAGGGTAAGATGCATGCCTTGTTGCCTTCTGTGTTTGAAAATCATTTCAATTTATTAGAAGATTTCTAGAGTGACCGGCAAGATGAGTATGACTTAAGGAAGAAGAATTATGAGAGGTTATCTATCTCACTCATGGCAGAACTTGGAGTCAAAAATGAAATTCCTGACACATTGGTGTCTAATGGAGTTGTATTGGATCCATCTTATGAGGCTTTTAACATAGGAACCAAGAGCCTGGATCTGATTGATTGGGATAGTGAAGAAACTATTGACATAAAGCAGATAGGAAGAACAGTCTTGGATAGAAGTGTTCATTGGTTGATGTTAAAAACTAAATCCCCTCAAGGAACAACTCCTAAAAGGGGAAAGGGTATAAAAGACTCATAAGAAAGACACCTCCCAAAGAGCCTTTGGAGTTCTTTCCCCCAGACATTGAAGAGATAGAACCTGAAGCAATAGGTGATGAAGCAGAAACAGAAGAAGGGGATGTGCAAATAGGATCGACTGTTTCAACACCTACATTAGGTGAATCTTCCACACAAGTCCCACTTGCAAAGCAGCAGAGGGAAGAAGTTCAAAAGGGGGCTCTTCATAGTATGGATGAAACTACAAAAGGAAAAGAAGTGGAGAGGGAAATTCATGATGTTGGAATGGATTCAGATGAGACTGTGTCAGAGAAGAATTTGTAAGAGAATATGCCTCTAGAGGAGGATTCTAAATAGCTAATGACACAAGAGGAGCAATGGGAATTGTTTGAAGAAGTTAGAAAGGATGCTAAAGCAAAATCTAAGAAAATAGAAAAGGAAAATGTCATGGATGGCAAAACTTATTCCATACTACAACAACAAAAAATTGAAGCAAAGTCAAGAGCTAATGAAGTAGAGAGACAAAAAGGGCAACAAGAACATGAACTTAAGGTTAAAGAAGAAAATGATAAGTTAGAACTGATACAAAAGATTCATGACCTTGAGGAAGAGAAGGCAATACATCGAAGAGAGAAAGAAGTCTTGGAGGCCAATTTGAAACTTGTTGAGGAAGCTCACTGAAAAGAAGAAGAAGAGAAGGTAGAAAAGCTTAAGGCTTTAGGGGCAGAAAGACTAGAGAAAGAAAGACTAGAGGCTTTAGAGAAGGAAAAACTAGAAAAAGAAGCTCTAGAGAAAGAAAAATTGGATAAGGAAAAACTGGAAAGGGAAAGAATAGAGAAGGATAGATTAGAAAAGGAAAGATTGGAAAGGGAAAAAGTGGAGAGAGATCAATTGGAGGAAGAGAGGTTGAAGAAGGAAGAAGAAGATAAGAAGATACAAGAATAGAAAGATAGGGAAGAGGCTGAAAAGCTTGTGCAAATGCATGTGGTGCAAAAACAACAAGAGGAACCAAGGGTTGATTCTCAACCCCAGGTAAATGTGCAGCCACCTTCTACTACTACCATTACTTCTTCTTCCACTCTGATGACTACTGCTCCAAGTGCTCCCACTTGGTTAAAATTAGACCTACAGAAAGAGATAGTAAAACCTTGAAAACCTCTCAATTGAGAGGATATGATGAAGGAGATTGAACAGGAGAGGCCTAAAAATAAGGCCAAGATCCTACACTCTACTAGACTCATAGACAAGGGAGAGATTGTTGCTGAGTGTGCCATACCAATGACAGAAAAGGAGGTAGGGGACATGCAGTTAACATATTATCAATTGAGTACTATCAACTTAGGAAGGCTTACCAAGAATCAGTAGATGGATCTAATTGATGTGGTAGCTTCAACAACCAAGTCAAGAATGTTAAAAGATAAGCAGAAGAAAGATGAGCTTAAGGCTCAGTTGGATCAATTACATTCCTTTTTGAAAAGTGTCTCCTCTCCGAGATCACAATAGGTAATGGCTATTGAGACTCCAATTTTGTTAAGCAAAAAGGAGGTAGATGATTTAGTGCAGGTAAGAGGCAAAGCGGAGATGGTAGATAGATAGGTTGACAAGTTGAATCGAGAAGTAGGTGAAGTTTTGGTCAAGGGTTTTGAGGTTTAAAAATGCACAAAAGAGTTGATAAGCAGAATGCATCAATATATTGAAGCATCGGAGAAACATGAAGAGGAGTATAAAGAGTATAGTCAAAAATTGGAGAAGGTTAGTACATTTCCTTTGACTACTCTTCTTGAACAGTCAATACTCGAGGAGGACAATAAATATTTTATGGAAAAGACCTCTCGTATACTCCAATTTAGAATAGATTTCTTGTGTAAGAATAGGAATGAGGTTCAAGATGCTATTAATAATCTAACTGAACAGTTTGAGGAGTTGGATGTTGTCATTGCTATCATAGTAGATGTTGATATGTTAACAAAGGAAGGCCTGCCTTTGAGTTAGATAAAGGAGAAATGGGATGAAAGGTTTAGAGGACTCATGCAGAAAGGAGATGATAGTGAAGATTTGATGATAAATCGACTGATGGACGTCAAGGAAGAGGTAAAGGCTGCCAAAAGAGAGTTGATACAGATGAATAATATGAGGGAGTTTACTGAAGTAGAATTGGAATGAATTAAATTTGAAGACAACTGGGTTGATGGGCCCAAATTAGATGTATTACAGCAGGTCTTCACCAGTTATGATGAGTTTATTGCAGACCCAACTTCACATGCATAAATCTCTTGCATGCATGACTTTTTTCTTCTTTGAATGTTGCATGCAGCACTGGTAGTTCTTGAAGCACATGACATTTTTCTCTTCTATTCTCTTTTCTTCCAGTTCAACTAAGTTTCCAAGGATAATTGTAAAACCCTAAATGGGTGGATGACTTAAAATAGAAGTGGAGTTCAAATTTTGTATATCTATAAATACCCTATGGGTATCATATTGTAGAGGTCGGCTAATAGAGAATATAATTATCTTACCTGATATTAGGAGATATAATTTTGTAGTGATTATTGAGATACATTGTTACTAGATACTTTACAGTTAAATAAAATTACAGGTTTACTCAATATGGTGTTAGAATTAAGTTGTTTTAGTTGATAAGGCTGATGAGCTATAATCTATCTAAATGCCAGTGATTGTGCTGAAGCATGATAGTTTCTTATGTGATGAAAGTCATTAGAAGAAACCAGATTTAAGGATTATCTTGTTGGATTATCATTGAGTTAAATTTGTTGAAGTTTGTTGATCTATGATCTTGGCAATGAATGAATGTGTGTTCTTTTAGAAAAATCCTTGAAGTAGTTGTGATAGGCGAATTAAAATAAGCACCTTAGATGCATACAATGGTATAGATTATTCTGTGAATTGTATCATGCTTTGGTTTTCTTGATTTGATTGGAAAGCATTAATTGTTGAAGACATATTTCCTAATGTTAGATGAGTTTTGTTCATATTTACTGGTTTACGCTTTGATCTATCTTTTTCTTTTGTTTGAAACCCCTTTAATTTACTAAAAACAATTTGGTAAGAATGAGTTATTGCTTGCATTCTTTGTTACCAACATAGGCCCCTTGAACATTACAATTGCATGAACCGATTGAGTGACACTAGACAGTTGAGAACCAACTACCAGGACCTTGGGAGTTAGGCTACTATATGTTGTCTTTCTTTTTCAGGAGAAATAGAGTAGAAATATTATGTTTTAACGTTGTTTGTATCATTTTCACCATCAATAGTTCCCAAGCATGAGATTTTCTAGTTGTCCAATGACTTGGACAGTCTTTTGGATCTCGCTTCTTCTTTTTCATTTGGGTACATAATTCTCGAACTATTTTTGTGTATATGGGGATATCCTTGATGGACTACAACAAATAAATCTTAATTATAACATTATGTAATTCATTTACAAGATCAAACTTAGGTTTGAGACTCCCTTTCATTCTAGTTCTAAATGAAATCAGTCAAGGAATGAATGATCCTTTACCAAATCCTCTTCAAGTTCTTCATTAATTTCAGTAATGGTGGGTCCTTGGAGAGATTTTCCTGACCTTAATTGGACTCCATCTATTTCTATAGTATTGAAAAGATAAGTAGGATAACCTAATACCGAATTATTATATATAGGTTGTGTTGCCTTATTTTTAGGGTTTGGATTCGGTTGAGCTGCAATCAGTGTGGAATTTGGTGGTTGTGTTGGATTGTCTGAGTGATTGGATGATAATGGTATAGGTGGAAGAAATATTTGTGGTTGTTGATATTGGTTAATCATGTGAGCAGGTAGAAATTGTGATTGTGGTGGATATGGTAGTTGGTATGGTGAGGTTTGTGGTGATTGTGGCCTCCTTTCCTGCTACATGACTAGGAAGCATATTGGTATTGCAGAGTCTATTGGGGGTCCAGGAGAAAAATAATCATTGGTCATCCTAGGGTGCATTACTGGAGGTGGAAAAGGTCACCTTGGCTCCATGTAGTAGATAGGTTCTTTAGAATATTAATTATTAGTTATACCTACAAGAAGAGGCCTTAAGATGGAACTCTAGCTAACATCTTCTAAAGATGAAATATTTGTCCTATTATAAGGGAAATCCTCACTACTATGTCTCTTATGACAAGTCAGAAATAATGAAATCAAGGCCTTTTTAAACTTCCTCTTTCTTTTTATGAGTATATAGAGTATCAATCAACTTACCTGAAGAAGAAAGCTTAATTGAATAATTCCTGTAAATGCCATAAAATTTTAATTTAGAGATGTTACATTTACCTATTAAATTCAATGCATCCATAGTATCATCTCTTATTCCCTTTGGAAACAACATTTTAATAGTATTAGGAGTTAGCCATGGTTGTTGTGATCATTGTAGGCTAAACATTAAGTGTTTAAGGTAATATTCCATAGATTCACCTTCTTTCTATGTCATATGGAAAATATCATCCCAAACCTCTTTTGTTTTACAATACTCCTAGTATTTTGTCAAAAATACTTCCTTCATGTTGTTCCATGTTATGATGTTTCTGAGGTTCATGAACTAGCGTAGTCCTATATCTTTCAATGTGGCTAGGAATAAATTGAGATTTTGTGTATTTCTTTGATATTCATAACTATGGCACAACACATCAAACTCAAATAAGAACATATGAGGATCATCAATAGAAAGACCACAAAAAATAAGCAAAGCGAAATGGGGTATATTTTCATAAGGGCATCCTCTTCAAGACATGTAATCAAAAACTCAAAAGTGACTGGGTTGTTGTGAGACAATGGCCTCTCATCATTATTATTATGTTTTTTGTTGTTGTTATTGAGGTTAGCCATGACTTTAGATGCCCGAGGGGTAAAGAAATTTTTGAATGGATTTTGGTTTTTCTAAGGATGAACCAACTCTAGACTTGTAAGATTCTTGGAATAAATTTGCAAACCTTTTTTGAAATTCTTTGGAAGACTCTGGATGGATACCAGAAGGGGTCTCAATAGTGGTAGACATAATAACATACTTTTCAATATCTGGTTTGACTAACTCTTTTCTAGGTGATGTGTGCACAACTAACGGTTGTAATCTATTTTTCATTTTTTCTTGTTGTGAGATACTTCCCATAACTAATGGTTTTGATTGGTTTTGTTTGTGAGCTACTTCCCTTATCCTTTTTAACAAATCTACATTTACTATCCCTAGAATGATTCATGCACCTATATGATTTATAACAACACAAATTGGGAGTATTATCCTTGACAAGGTTGATAGTTGTGTAGGATTTCCTCTTGATGTATTGGTACTAGCTCAACTTACTATGGTTTCAGGTCTTTAATACCTTTCCTTAATAATGATTCCAAAAGTGTGGGGAAAAACTATGGATTACAAATGAGGTAAACTTTATCCTTATAATCTTATTGAATAGTTCTATAAATTCCTTATTTTATTCATGTATGTTAATCTAGGGACTGACAAAAGGTATTGGGGTTGTTTTCCTAAGGGATGAAGACATCAAGTTGAGAAAATATGAGATGCACTTTATGAGAAAAAATATTCAATTTCCACACTTACTAGAATTTTTTCTAACTTTCATTCTTTAAACAACTCATGATCTAATAAGAATACTCCCTAAATCAGATAACATGATCACACTTGAATTAAAAAAAGAACACAAATAAAATACTCTTAGTCTCAATTATAAATGAATGTTTTTTGAAGTTGTAATAGTTTTGGTTGATAAAATTTTGGCGACAGGAGCTATTCCATTGGCGACATGACTTATGTAGAAAAAAAATTCTTATAAAAAATGGAATTGCAATCCTGATTAGATACGAACATAAAATAACATTGCATTCACATGATATAATATTGTATTTAGATTTAAGACTAAAGGAATCACCATATAAATTGAATGAACGAATGCACACACATAAAATTAACTTAATCAAAATATATGTACTCACAAACAAAGCAATCAAAACATAAATTCAATCGATTGATTGAAGAGGGGGCCCTACCTCATAATTAGCCGACTGAGAGAATTATTCATAGGTTCACATGAGATTTTGGAATAAGTACTTATTTAGATCAAAATGATAATAATAATAATAGATTTATTTCATATGAAGGAACAAGCATATATATATTTGTGTCCATAGAAACTAACTATTCTAAAGGTTAAATACAATCAATGCTAATTCGGTAAACCAATTAAGAAAAGGATGAAGTGGCCTAAAAACATCCTTTTCTAAAACTGTCTTAAACAAAATCATACAAAAAGACATAAACATCATAATCTCTTTAACAACTTCTCATAATTGATCCTCATCTTCTTCCTAGAAGTTGCTATCCTCATACTCATGATCAAAAGAACTCTACATTACACATAGAACCATCAAAATTAGTATTGAGTAATCAAGATTTCTCAAAGATATATTATATCCCTTAACTATATTAATTTCTATAATCTTATCAATTTATCATGGAAAATTGAGGGAAAAATTATGGAAATATAGACTAAAATTGCATAAAAAAATAGAAAACATATGTAACCCATCATTTATAACTGATTATAATATATTCTGAGATAATCCTGACCAGGTTTTTTCCCTTTTCGGGTTTTCCACATAAAAATCCAGGTGTTCATGTGTCATGTGATGTTGTGATTGTTTCATGCTTTCATTATTTGTTACAGTTAGATGTTTTTTGTTAATCAAATAGATTATTACCAAATGGTTTAATGGAATACTAATTCACCCTCCCTCTCAAAATTCTAAGTGTTTAATAGTTAGTATCACAACAAGGTTCCTTCTAAGAATCCTAATAGCTTGAGGAAGATCTTGGAGATTGAACACATGGCTGATAAAGAGTTTCCAAATGCTACTATTGAAAGTGATTGTATGAATAATAAAGAAGAACTCAAAGTTTCTCTTGAAGACCTTGACAAAATTGAAGGTGAAAAATAAAGATTTGAAGGAAAATATCAAGGAAGAAAATGAATGAATCAAATAACTGACATAACAAATCAAGAAATTCAGAGAAAGACATAGGGAAGTCAATGAACAATTGAAGCAAGAAAATGAAGACATCTCTGAAATGAAAGTACAAGTGGAAGAAAAGAAAAGAATTGAGTAATTTTTGAATGCAATGGTAAAAATAAAAAGGATGAATCCACAAGAATTGAACAAGAATTGGTAACTTTGAGATCAGATTTGGAAAAAGAAAGAGTTCATGAAGACAAATTCAAAACAAGTTCTAAAATGCTTGATGAGCTAATTGTAGGGTAGAAACCATATAAAAATAAAGGAGTTTTGGGACATGAAGAAGGAGAAAGCTCAAAGGCTAACCAAACCCCAAACAAGGTTGACAATTAAGATAAAACTCAAGATATTAACAAAAATATCAAGAATCAAAGAAGTAATTCTAGAAGAACCCTATCAGACAACCAAATACTCAAAGTTACCCATATTTTAAGGGTATTTTATTTTCTTGCAATAAATTTGGACATAAGGCAATAGAATATAGAACTAAAATGAATCAGAATGTTGGATCCTTCATCGAACAATGTTTTGCATGCAAGAAATTTGGACATAGAGCTATTGAGTGCATAAATAAGATGATGAATAGATATAATGCAAGTAAAATGGCTCAATATTTCAATGGTTACTATTATACACGCAATGTATTTGGAGAGAAATCTAACCAGTGTAGATCCAAATTGAATAGAGGTTAGTTTGGCCAGAAAAAATGTTGTATGCTACACTTACAATAAACCTGGACACATTTCAAAATTTTACAGAAGTAAGAATGGAAGATAGAATAATCAGATAAAGAGAAATGAACCTATGAAGAAAATTTATCCTATTGAAGTAAAGAAGGAAATGGAAAATATTTGGAGAAATAAAGAAGAGCTTGAGAAAAAAGAAGAATCAAATGCATTTGTACCTCTCTCTAGTGTATATAATTCTCTTGAAAATTAAACCTAGTCATGGGCTTAAGGGAGAAATAATAGAGAAATCAAACAACCCCCTGAAAATATGAGGTGTCAAGGAGTGACACGAAGATAATGGTAATAAATGACATACTATAGATTTTTAGAAGAAATGAGTAGAAAATATTCAAATTTGAAGAAATGTAGAGTGTTTTAGGGTTTACTATTTATTTGTGAGGGTTTTACTTGTGTTATGGAATTTGAAGCATTTAATGTGGAACTAGGGAAAATCAAAAATATTTAAAGTGAGTTTCTAAGTTGATTTTAATAAAATTTGTACATTCAAATAAATAAGAGAAAATTTAAGGAGAATTGAAGGCATTTCAATGAAAATTTGGTGTAGATTATTCAAACCCTAGATCCTATTGTGCACTAAAAGGAATTTTAGACTTTTTGTGCTTTGTGGGTTTAAAAAAAGATTGATTTCTTAATCATTTGATCTCAAATTAAGGTTAAATGGCTACCCCAACTGTTATCCACATCACTGAGAGGCCTAGACAAAAATTTAAGAGGTATTCAATGTGTGAAACCCAATCCTAGACCTACACAAACATAGAAAACAAACACAATATTAGATTCATATGCAAGTTAGAACTAAGATTCCCCATGAAATTCATCTACAATACTAAAAATAGGAAAAAATGAAGGACACATAGAAAGCAATAGAAATCATAATTAAGCATGCAAAATATTGATCGCATGGGGAGTTGGTACCAATTTATGTGTAGGAAATGACCCTTTCCCAACCCCTTTGTGTGATTGGATGATTTGATGAAGATTGATCCACTTGTTGAGGAAGAACAACACAATTCCTTGATAAAATCTGCAATAACCTAGCTATGATAATGGAAAATGGCTTATGAAATGGATGAAATTTCTCTAAATGTGAAGATAATAACTTTTCTCTAAGTTGTGGATGATCAAATGAGAATAATAACCTTCTATTTATAGAAAGACAAGATGGAGGAATGAGAAAAATGGAGCAATGTGAGATCATTCAACATCTAATGGCTAAGTTCCACTTGTCAAGATGTGAATGGAGGAAGCTTGAGCACATTTTGATGAATGAGCCGATAAATGATATTAGATGGATTTTGAAATTCATGAAATGACTTGTTTAAGAGGGAAATAAAATGACTTAAATGCCACTTGGATCAATGCACAAGGACTTGTAAAAGGAGATCAATTCTTTGTTGGAAGTACAAATCCACTTGGAGGTATTTTCAAACATGGAGGAATATTCCTCTAAATATGCCATGTTGAGAGAAAATATGGATTTAATAAATCAATTAAATGTATTTTCATGTGCAAGTGGAAAAATCTAAAGAAATAAGGAGATTTGGATTAAGTTAATCAAGATTTGATCAATTTCATAGGAGATTAGATGATGTGACAAATTTGATTTAGATTTTAGGATTTATTTAAATCAAAGTTGAGAGGAAAATGATTTAGACTTTAATTAAATAAAGATTTTGATTTATTTAATTAAAAGGGGATGATGTTAGATTAAATTAAATAAGGTTTAATTTATTCAATTTAATAGGAAGACTTTAGGGATTTAATTAAATGAATTATTTAATTAAATAGAGACCTAGGGTTAATTAAATCAAATTGATTAATTTAATTAACATGAGAGAATGAATTAATCAGACAAATAATGATTTATTCAATTAAGGGATGAAATGTGATGACAAGCTAAGAAGATGATTTGGGTTGAAATGATGTTAGTAATCAGGATCAAGTGTGTTGGTATTTTTTCCATGTCTACTTTTTTCCTCTCTTTGAAGCAATGCACTTGTTGCGTTGGTTCAAAGAATAAACTGTTATGATCAAGGTTAAAAAATTCCTTCATTTTTTTAGATGCCCCACTGCTGCCCCAGTGAGAGGAATTATGCTAGTATATTGCCCCCTCGAGAGATCAGATGAAAATTTGGATTTTTGGGTGAGCTCACAAAAAAAAAAGGACCAGGTGCTTGACGGGTCCAGAAAGGCTCTGGGATACCAAAAAATGCATTAAAATACCAAAAATGATGAAATTTGGTCTTTGATTGGGAAAAACAGGATCGGGGGTCGAAAACCCTAGCTGGATGGTTAAATTAGGTCAAAAAACCCTAATTTTTAGGCTTAAATAGACCCTAAGGGGTCATTTTCAAATCATTTTCACACTTAGACTTTAAATATTTTTGAATTTTGAGCTCTGAGTCTTGATCGAGATGGCACAAATATTGCTTCCCCGACATGTGTCAGAGCGAGTATGAGTGCACCAGTGGCCAACCAGTATAGGCCTCATGGTATGTACCCCTTCCCTAACTTGTGATTTTGATTTTTTTCGTGCAATAAATAGGGTTAATGTCAATTTTGAGTCAAGCGGCACTATATATCACCGCTGCAAATGCAAAATTGCCACATCATGACCTCTAAGTGTGTTGTAGATGCGAAGAGCATCGTCGTGGGCCACTTTAGAAATTAGGGTTTTGGTGATCAGTCAGCCGCATGTGTGAGTAGTGCCATGACAAGCCTATTTGGAATTTAGAACCTAGGGGAATGGTCAAACTGCACTGCAATTGTAAAAAACTCCACATTTGTTGTTTAGAATGCGGGAACTTAGTTCGAGGGCCTGATTATTTTTGAAACTTGACGTAGTGACCTCTCATGCACAGGAGGACCTTGGGATACTACATTCTAGGGAGCACAAATGCACGATGCTCAGTAGATTAGACGGGTTACAAAAGTTTCTCTACGAGTAGGTTGGTGTCATTGGTCTCTGGTATGTTGCATATTTTCTTCCTATTCAGACCCATTTGAGGATGATGACAGCCTTGGTGGAGCGATGGCACAACAACATATCATCCTTCCACCTTCCTGCTAGCAAGGCCATGGTTACACTAGAGGATGTTTGGTGCATCATACAGCTACCCATCCACGGTGAGAGAGTTATTTATGATGTGGATGCCGGGAGGGATGCTTGTTATGAGATTATGGGGCTTGAAGCAATTGTCTTTTCTAAGGACCAAATTGACCTAGAGAGGTACAAGGGCATGGTGCCCACCTTCAAGGTGATGGTTGCAGTGATTATATTAGGTCTTGTTGCACCAGATCAACAGGGCCGATATTTCAGGCCGAGTTGGGGATTGGCATGGGAGTGAATGCTCTTATAGAGAGTGCCTTGCATGGGGTCTAGAGATGTTGGCCTCATTTTATAGGGATTTACATGAGTTTGCCTATTTGGATAGCAGGTCCATTAGGGTCGAGGTTACTTTGCTCCAAGTTTGGGTATGGGAGCACATTGTAGTGCTTCACCCTCAGTTTACACCAGTTTTCCTAGAGCCAAATGATTTGATTGTTTGGTGATATGACAGGGCTCATATCACATTTACTCATATAGGGGTATGTGGTATTGCCCACTCATGGTGGGTCATTGATGAGATGACAGAGTTTACCTAGAGGCCCTCACTTGGCATAGGTCCATGGTTTGATGATGTTGAGAAGTTTTTCTTTGCTTGGTAGGATAGGTTTATACAGGGCAGAGAGCACACCATGGTTGAGAGATACTTACCAGATAGAGTGGCCATGCATTTTGGAGATGTGTGAGATGTGCCCAATGACCAGTACGTGGTGATATTTTACCGTACTACGAGGGAGACTGCATGGGGTAGGCCTATCCCTACAGATGAGGCAGTGGCATCCTTCAGACAGTTAGTGGTTAGGCCATGGCCATACAATCAAGGATAGGGTGATGTAGGGGTGAAACAGGCTTACAAAGACTGGTTTAAACCACCCATGAGGTTGATTGATCTATGAGCAGTGCCCGCATGATAGAGGCCCAGGGGCTGATCAATAGGCTAAGGTTGAGGGAAGGGAGGCAGGGGTGATGGGGTGACGGGGACATCGATGGAGACAGAGGTGGGCCACCTCCACACCAGACACCACCTTGGGTACAACCACATTAGAAACCACCCCAAGTGTAGACACTAGTTAGAGAGCAGGCACAAAAGACCCCACCCAGAGATAGGGAGAGAGAGGTCCCCCATTAGTAGCCTCCACAACTAGATCACCGAGATGCCTTGATCCAATGGTTGCAAGATCAGGTATAGGTTTTGATAGCTAAGAGGGATTAGGTCCAATAGTAGATCACAACACTTATGATAGAGAGAGACCAGGAGATAGGCCGGAGGAGGCAGCTTGAGAGAACAACTTCTGCATCCTAGGACCGATTAGTATCCCTAAGGGTATATTTGAGGGTTGTTAAAGAGGTAGAGTATTACAGGCTCCACTACAAACAGACAGTGCCACCAACAGGTTGGATGCTAGAGTTTTCACAATAGACAAGCATGAGGTAGCCTGAGGATCCTACTAAGAGGCAAGAGGGTGAGGGGTTCAGCCAGCAGGGCTCGCCTCATATTTTGACCACTGACAATATTTTTGATTCATGGGCTCTAATTTGTTATTGCCCCTATTGTATCATACACATTTGATCCTAATTTTGTACCTTGATAGTTACTCATGTTTATATATATATGGGATGATTCGATTTATGAGATGTCCTATTTTATGTTAGGGATATGAATTCGGTTCTGTCATCAAGATAGAGATCTAAGACAACAGTGCCTTAGTGATTTCAATTCAAAATAACAAAAAAGACACAACCAACTATGTCATAAAGTGGAAATAGGCATAGTTTATCTCCCATTGATCCTCTAAGAGAAGTAAATGCAAAGCTTATAGAAGATTCAACACAAGCAAAGACTCAATAACATGAATCAAAAAACCATTAAAGACAAAATTATGAACACACAAATTTATGTGGGGAAAACCCTTTTGGGTTAAAAAACCCCACCCTCCAAAACACTTAGCTCACATGTATTATTCAGTAGCAAAAATAGTTACAATACAAAACTAGAGCTATGCTCTTCAGGAGATTACATCTTGTTCATCTGGAGAAAGAATACATGCAACACATAATAGAATCTTCACATAGTTACAATGTCCTCATGACATATTGTGTAGATTCCCTTCAACTCCTCACAAATGACTATCACAGCCAGCCTCACAGCCAGCCCAGCCTCTTTGCCTCATAGGTTCACATCTTACTAGATCTGAGAGTCTAAGTGTTCACGGTTGAACCACTCGAACACTCTCAACCTCTCTCTGTTATCGCTCATCATCAGTATCAATCTTCACATCAGAATACATATATCGTGTGCCAACCTATTCAGCCCAAACTTTCTAGCAATGGTCATCAAGATAACAAATTATCCACCTGCAAACCTTCCATTTATGATAACTTGCACCACTTAATGTGTAAGCATCGAGCCACCTAGGCAATAACTCCTTGCCATAATCGGGTTTCAGTTCGCCACCCTGAGTCAACCGTAATAAATTCTTTTGGCTTTTAGCAAATCAACCTGCTAAGCCAAGCCATGTGTTCACCACCCATTCACTAGTCGCTCTAATAGTCAATTCCAACATGGTCAACCAAGCTCCTACCATGTTACTACCGATTCCATTTGACCCAGCCGTAGTATGGAGGTGAGCTCAAGTCTTCATCATGCTCCATCTCTCCTTCCCACTAAGCTACCGCAACCCTATTGACATTGCCTCGTGGTATGGCGGTAACTACCCAACAAACCGTCAACGGTCATACCATGCTATCATGAAGACCACCAAGACTCACCATGGTAGAGCAGTAACCGCTTTGGTAGACCGCCAGTGGTCATACCACGGCCACCGTGGTCACTTCAAGCACCGAATGCCGTAGGGCGGTAACCACCACTAGACCACTACCAATAACCGTCAACGGTTTATCGTGCCCACCGCGGATTAAGAATAAGCCTCCGCGGTAGGGCGGTAACCGCTTCCTTTTCCAGCTTGCCACCACTGCTCCGTCCACCGTGTTACTTCACCACCAACAAGAGCACCCTGCGGTATGGTGGTAAGCCAAACTTCCACCACTCAGCCGCTCATCACGTAACCGTTCCACCTTTAAGAGACCTTTGTGGTATAGTGGTAGCACCACCCAACCGCCAGATAGATTGGCCCGTGGTAAAGTGGCAAACCATACAACCATGCCACCAAGGAAAGAATAGGAAACAATATGGCAGTAAAGGCTACAAACATGAAGAAAATTCCTAAATCTTCAAAGGAAAAGAATAGAAAGTTGAGGAAAAACTTCCCAACAATCTCCCACTTTCTGAAGACTTTTAGGCTTACTCCAAAATTTGAACAAGGACTACAACAATTCTCTCATGCTCCAACCAAGACTACTGCAAATGAAATTCAAAATGTCCATTTCAGGCAACTGCTCCAAACATCCAAGGCAAGACAAGGAACAAGCCAAGGAAAAAATGCACCAATCTTAGGAATGAAAGAAAATGACCCTTCAAGCAGCAAAGGAAAAACAACAATAAACAACAAGGCACCAAAGTGAGCACAAGAAACATGACAGACTATAACTCTCCAGAACAAGAACACCAATTAGCTAGAACAACAAAAAGTGACCTGAATGTCCTCATCCATCTGACCAAACCCACACGACTGAACATAGCACCCATAGCTTGTGCTAATCTGTACAACTTGTAGTAAGGGAAAATCAGATATAAAACTAAAACAACAAGATATCAAACCCTTACTAGCACAATAGAGTACAAACAAGCATGAAAATCAAAATAACAAGCGAATGCAAACTGATCTCCAAGCTAGATTTGATTTATCTCCATAGCTCTTCTCCACCTGCATGAGAATGCAATATTTTGAAGGTTTGATTGTTGATATGTTGATTTCTCATTTTTGCAGCATAACGATAAGATGAAGATGATAGAAGAAAAATTAGATAGATAAATAAGAAGATTGAGATAAATTTTGGTAGAGTGAGGATGCTAGAAGAAGATTCTCCCAATGGCCTATGAAATACTTGATTTATAGGAGAAGGTTGATTCGATTTGATGGCCAGGATTAAAAGTCAAATTTGTGATATGTATGGCTAGGATTAAAAGTTTATTTTAGTGCCTATGATGCACATTAAGTGGGTTATAACATGAGGCTAAAATTAAAATGTGAGGAAATAAGTGGGATTCTTTTATTTATTTGAAGAGAAAAGATGCCTATGATGCACAATGAATGGGGGTAAAAATAAGATGTGAGTGGGAATCTCATAATTTAAATAATAAAATTATTTAAATTATTTATGCATGTGAAGAGTTGTAGTCATGTGACACGTGTTGCAATGGGACAATAAGTGGGATTAATTCAAATATTTAATTTGAATTATTTTGAGACATGTGAAGGGGGAATTAATTAAATAAATGAGATTTATTTAGTTAATTGGGAATGTGGTTAAGTGGAAAAATGGGATACGTGGGATAATGTAATGACCTAGGGTAAAATATTACAAGATGTTTTACAAGTTCATGTATCGACTAGGTAATGTTATGACATGGACAATTTTGGGTGTCGACATTTTTCCCCTCTTTGAGATGATGTTCGAGATTGATGCAAGAGCATCCAGTGGTGTAAGGGCAATCCTACATCACCCAAAAATATATTTACTTTCATTTAGATTTTTTTTGTAGATGTTTTTGCATTTCTGGATACCCTTTTCATCGAAGAAGAATTCTCAACTTTCAGAACTGCTTTTCTACTTTTTCTGCTCAACTGCTATTTTTAGCAGGTATGAATTTGAAGGCGTGAGGAGACAAAAATTTAAGGGAAGCTTCAGGACATAATAATAAACACTTTGGTGAAAGAATCAGATCAAGAGCATTTCCGGTTCAAAAGTTATTCAAGTTTCAATTTCTGCTTTTTGCCTTATGAAATCTTCGGAGCTAATTTTGAGGTACTTAGAGGCTCCGGATGGGCCTGAAAAATTGGCGGAATACGAAAGTGGTTAGCCTTTAGGCCCCACTTTCCGGCAAGAGATCTTCGCGAGAGCTTTCCGAAAAGGTATTATCATTGAAGATCTGACGGTTAGATCTTGAGTTAGGGCTTCCGAAAGTTGGTGCATAATTTGAATCCCGTTTTTGGCTCCAAACAAAGAAACGGGCTATTTATGGGCGAGTTACTGTTTCTTTTAGGCAGTTTTTGGGGAAAGAAGATCGCATGCTGCGAATAGGGGAATTTCTGTAGTTTCTTTCTGTAATTTGCATGTATTGCAAAACTAGAGGATTTGAGATCCTCTGCATGTAGGAATTTCATACTTTGAAAATAATAAGATTTGTTAGTTTTTCTGTGTGATTTTCTGTGTCTCGGGTTGCACCCTCATCAAGTGGTATCAGAGCGGGTTTTCTTGAGCGTGTGGACAGATCGCCGATCGTGAGGCAGTTCGCACCAGGACTGTGGTTGTGGGTTCAAGATATTCAAGATGCCTCCAAGAGTGGCACGTGGTAGGCGAGGTGGTGCCAGAAATGCTGGTGGAAGAGATCCATTAGCGGCTGAGGGTTTCAGAGCCCTCCAGAGACAAATAAATGCATTACAAAGAAAGTTAAGAAGAGGGGTAAACCCGAGAAGGGGAGAAGAAAGTGAGGATGAAGAAGAGGTGGAAGATTCAGATGTAGAAGAGGAAGAAGAAGCTATTGATCAAGATCAAATGCGGCTGATAAGGGCCATTTCGAAGATCGGAAAAAGACCTAGAGTAGAAGTTCCCAATTTTTCTGGAAGTCTAGACCCGGAAGAGTTGATTGATTGGATCAATGAGTTGGAAGAGTATTTCGAGTATGAAGAAGTAGAGGACCCAGATCGGGTTAAGTTTGCAAAAACAAAGCTAAAGGGCCATGCCAGTATCTGGTGGAAAGAGGTCCAACTAGAAAGAAATAAGAGAGAAAAGGGAAAGATCACCAGATGGGATCGCATGGTGGAGAAACTGAAGAAGCAGTTCATGCCAATGGACTATGAGTTACATCTATTGAAGAAATTGCAAGGGTTGAAGCAAGGAAGTAGATCTGTGAAAGAATACACAGAAGATTTTCACAAGATGATCATTAGAACGGGACATGCAGAGGCCAACAAGGAGAAGGTAGCCCGTTATCTTAATGGGTTACGGCCGAGCATTCAAGAGGAGTTAAGCCTGGTCAGAATGGCCACCATTGAGGATGCTTACCAATTTTCGCTGAGAGTTGAAGAGAAGCTGAACAAGAGATTTGACAGCAAGCAAAAAGGACGAGGAGGTCAAAGCGGAAGGGGTAGCGGAAGATCTTTTGGAAGCCGAAATGAGGATGAGAAGAAAAATGAAGATGTGGGTACCAGTCGAAGCCAGAGGAATGATAACTTCTACCGCCCACGTGATTAGAATGGTGGTGATCAAAGAGGTAGAGGACGAGGAAGATTTGGGCAAGGACCTGGAAGAGGTGGTTTCAGAGGAACTTGTTTCCGATGTGGTGAAGAAGGGCATCGAGCCTATGAATGTCCACAATACCAAGGAAGGACAGACAAAAGGCCAGAAGGTCATGCAAGAGTTGCGCATGTAGATGAGGAGGCTCAATCTGAGCATTCAGATGATGCTGAAAGGGGAGAAGCCCTAGTGGTTAGAAGAGCCTTGGTGACTGAAGAGAAGGAGCCAGAACAGAGGAAGAATTTGTTTCGCACAAGGTGCAAGTGTGAAGACAAATGTTGTGATGTCATTATTGATGGTGGGAGCACTGATAATCTAGTGTCAGAAGAAATGGTTACAAAGTTGAAGCTGAAGAGGGAAAGGCATCCACATCCATATCGGATTGCCTGGTTGCAGAAAGACCACAAAGTTCTAGTCAATGAGCAGTGCCTGGTGAAGTTCAAGATCGGAAGCTATCATGATGAGGTACTCTGTGATATCATCCCCATGGATGCATGCCACATGTTATTGGGGAGGCCGTGGCAGTTTGAGAGGCGAGCTGTACATGATGGCCATGCAAACACTTATTCCCTGATGAAGGGTGGAGTCCGCCATAAGTTGAAACCCCTGAAGAAGGCCGAAGAAAAGGTATGCAGTAGTGCTAGAATTTGTTATGTCGATGGAAGGAAATTTTTAGAAGGCATAAAACATGAGCGTGTGTGTTATGCATTGATTCCTAAAATGGATAAGGAGGGTAGTGAGAAGGTTCCAGTAGAAGTTTCTGGGTTATTGAATGAGTTTCAGGATATTGTTTCTGATAATGTACCTGAGGGTTTACCACCAATGAGGAAGATCAGTCATCAGATTGACTTGATCCCAGGAGCCAGTTTGCCGAATAAGGCAGCTCATAGAATGACTCCTGCAGAAAATGAGGAGTTAAACAGACAAGTTGAGGAGTTGTTGAGAAAGGGTTTGATTCGAGAGAGTTTGAGTCCATGTGCAGTACCTGCAGTACTAGCACCAAAGAAGGATGGGGAATGGAGGATGTGTACAGACTCTCGGGCCATAAACAAGATAACAATCAAGTATAGATTTCCCCTGCCAAGGATGGATGACCTAATGGACTGTTTGAGTGGAGCTCAGTACTTCACAAAGATTGATCTGAAGAGTGGATATCATCAGATTCGGATTCGAGAGGGAGATGAATGGAAGACCACCTTCAAGACCAAAGAGGGCCTGTACGAGTGGTTAGTCATGCCTTTTGGGCTAACCAATGCACCGAGCACATTCATGCGGCTCATGAACGAGGTACTGAAAGAGTTCCTAGGAAGCTTTGTTATTGTGTATTTAGATGATATTTTGATATTTAGTAAGTCACTGGATGAGCATATAATGCATATTGGTAGAGTCTTTGAGAAGTTAAGAGAAGAGAAATTGCTGATTAATCTGAAGAAGTGTAGTTTTGTGAAGAAGGAGTTAGTGTACTTGGGGTTTGTTGTCTCGACAGAAGGTCTCAAGATGGACCCAGAGAAGGTGAAGGCTATTCTGGAATGGCCTACCCCAAGAACTACTACTGAGGTGAGGTCTTTCCATGGTTTGGCCAGTTTTTACAGAAAGTTTATTAGAAACTTCAGTAGTATTTGTGCACCCCTAACTGAAACAATGAGAGGGGATAGAAAAGAGTTCAAGTGGAGCACTGGAGCAGCAAGGAGTTTTGATCTATTGAAGCAGAAGGTGATAGAACAACCTGTTTTGGCTCTCCCGGATTTCAATAAGGTGTTTCAAGTGGATTGTGATGCCAGTGGTTGTGCCATTGGAGCAGTGTTAAGCCAGGAAGGTAAGCCCATTGCCTATTTCAGTGAAAAGTTAAATGATGCAAAGAGAAAGTACTCTATATATGACCAAGAATTTTATGCAATAGTTCAAGCATTAAAGAAATGGAGGCATTATTTGTTGCCGAAGGAATTTGTTATGTATACTGATCATCAAGCATTGCAGTACCTGAGTAGTCAGGGAAAATTAAATCAGAGGCATATGAAATGGGTAGAATTTTTGCAGAGTTATACATTTGTTTTAAAGCATAGGAGTGGGAAGTCAAATAGGGTTGCAGATGCCTTAAGTAGGAGGCATACATTGTTGATAGAAATGCAGATTGAGGTGGTTGGGTTCAGTGAACTCAAGACATTGTACCCGAATGATCCTGATTTTGCAGAGGCTTGGAAAGCTTGCAAGGAACCTATTACAGTTGACAGGACAAAGTGGTTGGATTTCCTAATTCAAGAAGGCATGTTGTTTAAGGGAAGTCAATTATGTATTCCGAGGAGTTCCATGAGGGAGAATCTGATAAAGGAGAAGCACAGTGGAGGAATGGCAGGACATTTTGGTCGGGATAAGACCATTTCCATTATCAGTGAGCATTATTATTGGCCTCAGTTATCACAAGATGTGAAGAAGTTTGTGCAGAGTTGTAGGGTATGTCAAATGGCTAAAGGAGTGAGTCAGAATACAGGGTTGTATCAGCCCTTACCTGTACCAGAGAGGTCGTGGGAGGATATAAGTATGGACTTTGTTCTTGGTTTGCCAAGGACACAGAGAGGGAATGATTCAGTATTTGTGGTGGTTGATAGGTTTTCAAAGATGGCACATTTCATCCCATGCCAGAAGACCCATGATGCAGTCCACATTGCTGACTTGTTCTTCAAAGAGGTGGTGAGGCTACATGGTTTGCCAAAGAGTATAGTCTCAGATCGTGACACAAAATTTGTTGGATACTTTTGGAGGACCTTGTGGAAGAAGTTGAAAACAGAGTTGAAGTTTAGTTCTGCACACCATCCCCAGACTGATGGGCAGACTGAAGTTGTGAACAGGAGTTTGGGTAACCTACTGAGATGCTTGGTAGGAGATAAACCAAAGGGATGGGATTTGATCTTACCCCAGGCAGAATTCGCTTACAACAATTCTGTCAATAGAAGCACTGGTAGATCACCGTTCCAGATTGTGTATGGAAGTAGTCCTAGGACTGCTCTAGAATTGAGGAAGATGGACCAAGAGAAGAAGACAAGTGCTGAAGCTGAAGACTTTGCAGAACACATCAAGAATATGCATGAGAAGGTAAAAGAACACATTAACAAGATGAATATGCAGTATAAGGCTAAGGCAGATCAAAAGAGGAGGTATAAGGAGTTTCAGATTGGTGATGAAGTGATGGTCCACTTGAGGAAAGAAAGGTTTCCAGTAGGAACCTATAACAAATTGAAGATGAAGAAGTTCGGTCCCTGTAAAATTTTGAAGAGGCATGATTCAGGGAACGCATATGAGGTAGAGTTGCCAGATGGATTCAACATTTCCCCTGTGTTCAACATTGCAGATTTGATAGAATATCATGAGGGTGGCGCAGAGGAAGTACTAGCAATGGAACAGTGCAGTATTCCAGCACCTACTTCAGAAAAGGAGGAGATTGAAGAAATCTTGGATAGCCGTGTAGGAAGGAGTACCAGAAATATGTTAGGAATAAGGTGTCTCAACCTTGGATAATTCCTATTCTTATTATTTGTTTTGTAAAATGTATTTCTTGCAAATAATGTAGTTAAGTGTGAGTGTACATGTCTAGTTTGCATGTTGATGTGTCACTCCACTTAATGTGTCGGCATCTTGAATTGTGTGTAAGGAGATCATGGCTGAAACGGTTATGACGGATTCCTATGACACGTAAGAGCTATGTCTGGAAGATTCAATGACAGGTGAAGACATGTGGCAATTGATAAAGTTGAGTACTGTACACTCTTCCACGATAGTGGGGTTCGGGGCATCGCCCCGAAAAAAATTTTCGAGTTCCTATTTTCTCGGAGAATGGTAAAACCCTAATACAGTTATCTTCGGAAGTTGCCCTAAAAGGGAAGCGCATGATATAAGCGTTTTTTAGGGTTGCGAAGATTTGTGATGTGAGTGTATTGTTGGAACGTTTTTTGCTGCCGCATTTTGTCTTCAAGAGTTGGAAATCTCCTGAAAGAACTTGCATTGCAAGTGTGTTGTAACCGTTGTGTTGAAGATAATACATTGTGCAGGTTTTGGAGTGCTGGGGTTTTTTACCGAAAGGTTTTCCCCAGGGTAAATCATTGTGTCATTCTTCATTTTCTGTATGTATGGTATATTGCTGCAATATCTTTGTTAAGTAGATTAACGAATCTGAAATTGTAAGGGTTTAAAATGAATTTGCACCATACTTTCCTTAAGAGATTAGTGTAGGAAGCTGTTTCCGCACCTGAGTTTCCTTACAAAATAGGCAATATGAAGAATATTTGGTGAAGTGGAAAGGAAGGCCTGTGGAAGATTCATCCTAGTTGTCCAAGGCAGAGGTTGACCGTTTGGGTTTTCCTCAACCATCTGAGAAGTGACGGAATCACTTTTCAAATTACCCTGGGTGTCTGATGCAGGAGCATCCAGTGGTGTAAGAGCAATCCTACATCACCCAAAAATATATTTACTTTCATTTAGATTTTTTTTGTAGATGTTTTTGCATTTTTGGATACCCTTTTCGTCGAAGAAGAATTCCCAACTTTCAGAACTACTTTTCTACTTTTTCTGCTCAACTGCTATTTTTAGCAGGTATGAATTTGAAGGCGTGAGGAGACAAAAAATTAAGGGAAGCTTCAGGACATAATAATAAACACTTTGGTGAAAGAATCAGATCAAGAGCATTTCCGGTTCAAAAGTTATTCAAGTTTCAATTTCTGCTTTTTGCCTTATGAAATCTTCGGAGCTAATTTTGAGGTACTTAGAGGCTCCGGATGGGCCTGAAAAATTGGCGGAATACGAAAGTGGTTAGCCTTTAGGCCCCACTTTTCGGCAAGAGATCTTCGCGAGAGCTTTCCGAAAAGGTATTATCATTGAAGATCTGACGGTTAGATCTTGAGTTAGGGCTTCCGAAAGTTGGTGCATAATTTGAATCCCGTTTTTGGCTCCAAACAAAGAAACGGGCTATTTATGGGCGAGTTACTGTTTCTTTTAGGCAGTTTTTGGGGAAAGAAGATCGCATGCTGCGAATAAGGGAATTTCTGTAGTTTCTTTCTGTAATTTGCATGTATTGCAAAACTAGAGGATTTGAGATCCTCTGCATGTAGGAATTTCATACTTTGAAAATAATAAGATTTGTTAGTTTTTCTGTGTGATTTTCTGTGTCTCGGGTTGCACCCTCATCAGAGATGGTGAAATTTATGTCGAGTAACATCATTTCAAAGAAGCTAAGGTATGGATATAGTAAAATATGATGCCCCAACCACTTGAAGAAGTGAGGAGTATGATGAATGAAGGAAGGGGATGATAGAAGAATATGATCATGCAAAAGATATGAAGAAATGGGATGATGATATAGGATATGATAATGATGATGATGCCCCCTCAAGAGGACAGACGGGTTGCATAAACATGAATATTCTCTGGAAATTAATGAAATGATAAAGGAGGGATAAGATGAATGATACAAGATGAGAAGTAGATGAAAAATAAAAATGACACGCTGTGCTGCAATAAAGTGAACAATCATATGTTTGATATATCACTAGACATTATGCACCAAGGTATAAGGACCAAGGTGACGATGTGTCTCATGCCCCAATGTAATACAACCTTGTCTATATACAAGATATGAATATTAGCTTGGAGTGATTTGGATTTGATGCAAATGCAACATAAAAATGATAACACACACAAGCAAGCAAGCATGCACAAATGATAAAAAAACAAACAAGGTATTGCCCCTGTCAAGTTGTAAACCGATGATTAATTGATTGACTGATGATGATGATGATAATGTTTCCATTGTGGGAAACGATATATCCCTAGATCAACACAAGGATGATTGATTGATTGATTTATGATGATGATAGTGTTGTCACTGCAGGGAATGATATATCTCTAGATCAACACAAGGATGATTGATTGATTAATGATGATGATAGTGTTGTCATTGTAGGGAACGATATATCCCTAGATCAACACAAGGATGATTGATTGATGGATGATTATGATAGTGTTGTCATTGCGGGGAATGATATATCCCTAGATCAACACAAGGATGATTGATTGATTGATTGGGTTTACAACAAGATTAGGATCAAGAACAAAGGATGTGATTGGATAATTTGGAAAGATTGATTAGCTTTGTTGGTATGGATTAAGGATTGAATTTCATTTGGATTATTTCTTGGAAGGATTGTAGATGCTAGATTTGAAGATTTGGATGATGATTGATGAATTAAATTGAGGATTGATGAAGAAATGATTTAATTTGATGATAATGATTGGATTGATTAGAAGAACCGGTTTGATTAGAAGAAGTGATGTGATTGAATAATTTGATGAAGAAATTGATTTGAAGAAGTTGAATTTATTGGAATAAGTGATTTGGTTTTATTTTATTGCTTGGATTTTTGAAATGTTTTGATTTTTTTGGATTTTTTTTTGAAATGTTTTTATTTTTTTGGCTTTTTGAAATTCTTTAAGATGTCAATGAATGGAGAATTGGGTAGCCTTTGTGCTAGATACCAATGAGGAGGGAAAATAAATTCTAGTTGCAAGGAGATAGAGGGGATTGATGGATGAAAGGGATGGGTAATAGGATAAGGGAAAAAAGGTTCATGATAGATGGATGGATAAAAAATATAGGTAATAGCGAATAGAATGGATGTATGCATCATAAGAGAGCAAGGATGTGATCTCCAAAGACTATGTCGCATAGGAATAACATGCCCCATTATAGGTACAATACTTAGGATTTTTCATGATAAAATTTATGATGCTAGGATAATAATAGGCTTGTTTGGAAGGATGAGGTATATCAAAAAATATCCAAAGCACATTTCAACATTTTGCCCCATATTTTTATCAAGATTAAAAGGAGGAAGAGAGGATGAATGGACTCAATATGATAAGTATAAGGGTATGATGGCTAAATATGGTAGGATATGAGATCATAAGATATGATATGATAGGATAAAAAATGATATGGTAGGATGAGACAACATGCCCCCAAGTGTAAGTGGCATAGAAGATCAACCTACACATGTTGCCCGTTTTCCAGGTTTTCATCATGGTACTTATCCAGGGCGCTTGTTTACCAAGTTTTCACTATTGGATGAAGGGATTTCTATTTTGTTTTTTTTTTACTTTTGGATAGGAGAAGGAGAATATGGATAGGAGGAACTCAAATTTCTAGTTCCATGAAAGGTGATAGTTCCACTAGAGATGGATGTCATCACATGAACCATGTAAAATGAAATTATGCTCATAGATGTTGGTACTGGATGACATGAAAGGGAGATGGAGTAGGTAGATGATGGATTATAATGTATATTATGGAGGGATTGGTGGATTATGATGTGGATTATGTAGGCAAGATGGATGGGAGGCTTAGCGAAAAGCATGGACCATAGGAAGGTGATGGGGAGATATGTAGGATAATGAGTGAAGGGTGAGGAGACGGAGGTATGTGGAATTTTTGTGAAATGGAAGGGAACCATGACCAATGGTTGCACACATTGTGATAAAATTTGAATCTTTTTATGTGGAGGGAGTGTAGGAAGCAATAAAGATGTTTGCTTAGGATATGAGTGATGAAGTAATTTAGGTACCCACATAGACTTAGTATTTTTATGAATTTAATTTTTCTAGTGGGATGAAATATGAGATTTTTGAATAGAGTGGGAATGTGAGGTGGAAGTGGATCATTGGGATTTTTGAGATGTAGATGCCTTGTTTGACTTGTTTTCCTTTTTCTTAGGGACCCAAACCATTTTATTTTTGGCCTTTTCTTTTGGAGGTATGGGCTTATATTGCTTTTTGGATGGATTTTTCTTTGATTCTTTTCTTTTGTGTCCTAGGGCATGAGGACCCTTCAAACTTTTTGTTTTATATTTAGAGGCATCATTTTTTTTACTTTTGAATCCCATGGGTATGGTGGAATGAGTGGAAGCTTTATGTTTAGAAAATGTGTGCATTGATTGGTCATGATTAGTATTTTTAGAGGATTTATGGATAGGTGGATAAGGGGATTGGATAATAGGGATATTAGGTGTTGGGAGTAGTGGAGGTAGATTAGATGGAGGGATATTAGGATTTGGAAGAAATGGTGGAAATTTTGATGGTGGAAGATGTACGGTCACATGCTTTTGACATTTGTAAAATGATGGAGGAGGGATGGAAAAATATGTTTCAGGCGTATGATAGGAGTTATGGTGGAAAGGGGACTTATGATGGATGGAGGAAGTGCCAAAATATTTAGATTGGTGTCCTACGGGTATATATCCAAGTCCATAAGAGTGTGGAGGGACCTTGACATGGATTGGCTCCAAAATACCTTGTTCATAAAGGCATAAACCTTTACCTTGATAGTTCATGTTTTGAAGAATGCAATGGAAAATGGGACTAGATGTGTTTTGGACACTAGAATTGATTTCATTATTAGATGAAGAAGGTGAAGTGGATAAAGGTTGTTGTTGTTCTAAGGAAGAACATTCATGAATAAAGATGGATAGACCAATAGGACATGTTGGTGGATTTGAAATGAGGTTGATAGTGGATGTGGAAGGATCATTAGGATCTTGATTATGTTCATTTAGATACACACTATTGGTTTGATCTAAATTTACTTGGGAGGCATGTGTCTCATCATGACAAGTGGATAATGTGGGATCATGGATAGGACTAGGTAGGAGGTCTGTAGGAGAAATGGAGGTTTCTTGCTCATGGATAGGTGAAATGATAAGCTCTTGACCATGGAATGCATAGAGTTGGTTAAGAGAATCATCATGGTCTTCTTGATCATAGGTAGGATCTAGATCATAGAGGGAAGCATCATCATGAATATGATCAAGTATGTTATGAGTGGGATCATTAGAAGGGCCTAGATCTTGATTATAATGTGAGGTTAATGTTTCCTCATGATTAGGATAATGCTCTTGACATAGCTCTTGGATTTGAGTAGAAATGGTAGTGGAAGACTCTAGAAGAGGCTTGATATGCTCTTTATGATCAAAAACATGAGGGCATGATAGTATTTGACTTAGACATATCAGATCAATAGGTTGTGGACCACATTATGGAGTTGGAAGAATAGGAATGGCATTCAAAGGTTTGTTGGTAAGCTCATTAATGGGTGCTTGACATGGGGATGGTCTATTCCGTGCTAGTTGTCTTTGGAGAAAATTGTTAAAGGATTATTTGGTTGATGGATTAGAGCTTGAGAAGTTGGATGGTGGTGTTGGTGTAGGACTAGTATGCTTTGAAATATGAATTTTATTAGATGGTGATGGAGGACTAGTAGATGGAATGGTGTATGATTCTAAACTTATGGTGGTATTTCCCTTGTCAAAAGTATCATTAAGGTGACCTAAGATTTCTACAAAGTTTTCATCATCACTAAGATCTACAAAGTTCTCATCATCACTAGGAGAAAATTTTGAACCACCTTGGAGGATATATGGTTTTGGATTATCTTCATGATTAGGTGAAGGGGCTCCTCAAAGTATGACCTTAGGCTTGTGACTAGAATTCTTAAGGATTAGGACCATTTTAGAAAATGCTTGACTAAGATTAGGGTGATGATGATGATGTGGAATGATTACAATGAAATTGATTGGAATATGATTAGAAAAAAATATGATTAAGATGATTAGAATGATATGTTTATGTGTTGGTGTTCATAGCTTGATATGAAAATTTGCAAACAAATGATTACACATGTACACACATGAATCACACATGCAAGACACATAAGAAAGTTTGAATTTGAAATTATGAATGTGATGATTAAGCATGCACTTGAAGAAGACACATCAACAAGTCCTAGAACTAGTCAACTGGGTATGGCCAATTAGGTCTTAAGCTAGGATGCACGAGGTTGACTAGGGATAATTTGAAAGAAAATCATGCCACACAACCAGGAGAAAGAGGTAACCCACCCTTCACCTTCACTTCCCAAAGGTATAAATTTTTTTGGGGCTTAGCCAACAGTGACAAGATTTTAACTCTCAAAGAAGTGTGTCTTTCGACTCATACCTTGATTGAGGTCATCCCTAGGGGTGATGAAATCCCCTAGCATGCCTCCTATGAAGGGTATGACAAAAGTGAACCAAATGAAGTGTTTTTGATAACACATGCACTTGATTCACACTTGCAATTGTTAATTTCCCTTTAAAAAAAATGAAATGTGTGTAAAACAATTCAAACACTTGTTATTTTTAACCCAAAGTCAAAATGTGTGATGGAAGACAATGGTTATTTTTAAGCCCAATTTTAAAGTGTGACTGCAAACAAGATGTTTGTTTTAAAGCCCCAAATTGAAGTGTTTTGCAAACAAGATTGATTGATCAAATGAGAGATAAAGATAATAGAATGAGTGTACCCAAAAAAAAAAATCTTTCCAATCTGATGTGTATGATTGATATTGCTGATACTAAAACTCATTATGATCACCTACAAAATCAAAAACATAATATTATAATGCAACCATAAACAAAAAAACTTCATCAATAAATTGTAATTTCAGATACATGTTTTTAACATACACGAATTAGATTTGATTATTTGAAGACGTTATGGATCTGAAAAATAAAAACCCAAAGAAGAGACCCCTGATAATGTTTTGAGAGATTTCTATAAATGTAAAGAAATCAGAAAAATTCTTTGTTTTGTGCTAGAAAATGCAGATTTGTGAAAAACATACAGAAAACAAAGATTGGATTATTTCGCATTGTATTTGACCTATAAATTAAATCTATAAAACAAAAACCCCTATTAAAATTTCAAGAGCTTTTTGGAAATGGAAATATTTCTGAAAAATTCATTGATTTGCATTGAGAAATTAAATTTTATGAAAAAATATAACATAGTGATAAATCCTACAAAAATGGAAATAAAATCTCAATTTTTTTACTGTGGCTGTTTGAAATGATGTATAGGAATATGTGAAAATATTGTATAAAAATGCATATCCATTTGGAGGATATGAAAAAATTTGTAAAACATGGTGGTTTGTCCAAAAACTAGTAGACCTGCAATAAAAAGTTAATGAAACCTATAAAAAAATAAACTAGATCAAAGGATTCACATTGGGTTCACCAAATCTAGTTAAGTAAAATCAGATATAAAACTAAAACAACAAGATATCAAACCCTTACTAGCACAATAGAGTACAAGCAAGCATGAAAAACAAAATAACAAGTGAATGCAAATCGATCTCCAAGCTAGATTTGATTTATCTCCATTGCTTTTCTCCACCTGCATGAGAATGCAATATTTTGAAGGTTTGATTGTTGATATGTTGATTTCTCATTTTCACAGCATAACGATAACATGAAGATGATAGAAGAAAAATTAGATAGATAGATAAGAAGATTGAGAGAAATTTTGGCACAGTGAGGATGCTAGAAGAAGATTCTCCCAATGGCCTATGAAAGACTTGATTTATAAGAGAAGGTTGATTCAATTTGATGGCCAAGATTAAAATTCAAATTTGTGATATGTATGGCTAGGAATAAAATTTTATTTTAGTGCCTATGATGCACATTAAGTGGGTTATGACATGAGGCTAAAATTAAAATGTGAGGAAATAAGTGAGATTCTTTTATTTATTTGGAGAGAAAAGATGCCTATGACGCACAATGAATGGAGGTAAAAATAGGATGTGAGTGGGAATCTCATAATTTAAATAATAAAATTATTTAAATTAGTTATGCATGTGAAGAGTTGTAGTCATGTGACACATGTTGCAATGTGAAAATTAGTGGGATTAATTCAAATAATTAATTTGAATTATTTTGAGACATGTGAAGGGGGGATTAATTAAATAAAGGAGATTTATTTAAGTAATTGGGAAGGTGATTAAGTAGAATAAATGGGATAAGTGGGATAATGTAGTGACTTAGGGTAAAATATTACAAGATGTTTTATAAGGTCATGTATCGACTAGGTAATATTATGACATGGACAATTTTGGGTATCTACACAACCACCCATACCTCAAAGGTATGAAAACTAATAGTAGACTCATGCCATCATAATACCACCCATCTCAACAGCAAACAAGCACCCTATGCCAACCATTCATAGACCAAACATGTCCATGTACTCCCACTGCAAGAGCACTATCCGGATGAGTGCAAAAAAAGCACCATCACACATGATCTAGGCATACTAAGTCAACCAATCCCTGCACATAGAAATGAGTAACCATGTAATTCCAAGGAATACCCACTCTGATCTACACACCCTGCAACCACCTACTGCAAGGAACATTTCTCTCAACCATCTTCCACTATTCTTCTAAGGTTCCATATCTGACTAAAGAAGGAAACAAAGGAACCTTCATGTTGTCACCCAAGTGACAACACATGATCATAGAAAAAGGTGACCAACATGGTTCCACATAGACATCCCACATCTAAAGTAAAAAAAAATTAGGAAGAAGAGACCAAAAAAGAGAGAAACAACAAATCAAAACATGTCCTTCTACAAACACTTATATATGCCAGCTATGAAAAAAATTATCTTCTTCACATTCCAAAGGGAAAGCCTTAACAACATCCAACAAAATGTAAGCATCTCAAAGAAGATCAGACTAACCCATATAAAAATCTCCTATCAGTCCTCAAAAGCACAAGGAGATCCACTATGGTATCAACCTTCCATTATGAATCCTCCAAAATCTCAAAACAACTCAAGATTCATATGATGAAAGATAAAGAAAACACACATCTGAAAGATATAATGGGAAAATACCTTTCAAAGTGACACCACTATCGTGAAGACCAAAAAGAAAAGAAGAGATGCTCCTCCAAGATATACAAGCCATCATGACTTACCCAAGAGAATTCTCCTTCAAGGTCTATGTTGAACTCACACTCAACCAAGGTGCAGGATAGTTGGACTTTCAGTTGTAACAACAACATTCTCAAAATAATTCCAACCTCACCCTATTCTCCATGCATCCATGAGCACCAACACCTGTTATCTCATGCTAACTCCAAACTGCATCACTGTAATAAACATGAAGTCCTCCAACATATGACCAATATAATCAAAACAAAGAGAAACCCCAGACCACTGTCAAAGCTCCAAACCTAGGACAAGAACTTATCATGACACCATGATCTACACATACTCTTAGGAGATACCATGCTTCAAGTGAACTATCCATGGTCTCAAGAGCAAATCAACATGCCAAAACTCTAATGCACAAGCAGGAGTATACCATGACATAAAGCAAACAAACTCTAAACCAACATCACCTATCAAGCACCACAAACATCTCAACCAAAGACTACCAAGGTCCTTCATGGATCCAAGATGTTGCACATCTTCAAATAGTGACCATGCAGATGCGAAAGAACTCTTTTGCAGCAACAGGATCTAAGAGTCCTCAAGAAACATCTGCAAGACCAAAGAAGATCATTCACCACCAAGTGATGAATCTAGAGTCACTGCTAAAGCTCCCTTTGAATTGTGACACTGAGCTCTCCAAGGATCATGACCAACCATCTTCTGCTCTAAAAAACTCCAGGTACAAAATGACAACACCAAGATTACCAGATCACATAGACCACACCATCATTGTCAAAATCCTACACTAGCTAGTGTAACAAGCTCTCCATGACACCATGATTCACATGCTTCAAGTCCCCATCACTGAATATTCAAGTACTCAAACACCATTCCTCCTCTCATCTCAAAAAAACCATGCCAATGCACAAGTGACCACAGAAAAGGTCAGCTAACAAATCTAAACCACACAGTTACAACCTCGTGGATATTGATAGTCCATAGTTACACCCCACAACATTGCAAAAATCGTGGATGCAACCAAATTAAAACCTACAAATCTATCATCACATTGGAAACTATAAAACTGAGATAATAAAAAATAATAGCCAAAGAAGACACACATGACTCAAACACCAAATCAGCAACAAATCAGATTTTCTAGTCATGTCCACAACTCAAGCACCATATTTTAGAAAAGAAACAAGCACACCAAAAAAATGCTAAAAGAGAAATCATACCAACACTTCCATGCAAAGAAGACATCACACCTCCTCAAACCATGTTGAACTATAGCTATATCATCTAGTCACACCCCAGAAGCCAGGATCTAGAAAATAGCAGACAACAGCTCCACAAACCACATGTTTTTCTTGACCATGTAAAACCTACAAAACCACACTGTTTATAAAACACCCACGCATTTTCATATTCACTACTCATTTGGACAACTCAGGATTCTGCACACAATCATCATGGTTAACCAAAACAATGAAAAGAAAGATGAAAAAGAATGATAGACATTTTAGGAAAATCTACAGAAAACCTCCAGAGCCAAAGACATGAATCTAAACCATGCAAGTGCAAGACACGTGTAAGAATGAAACAACAGGTCCATTTCAGACCAGTTCCAACACCATCATCATGTACAAGCAAATGAGAGAGTTAGGCTATCTAGAAGTTGCAGACCACCAAGGTCACTTCATAGCCTCCATGTAATCAAAGCACCTAAGAAACTTCCTTTAGTGCTAAGTCAAAAACACCCAACAAAAGCACGACTCTCCATAGATGACCAATAACACAAGCAAGTCCATACCACCAAGGATCCTCTCACACAGACACCTAGTATGAACACCACACTTTGCTACAACACAACCAGAAGCACATCTCACACCCTTTGCATCAGAAACTTTGTTACCAACCAACAGCTTCAGATCACATTGCTACAACATGATCAACTCCATACTTCTCCAACGTCTTTCAAAACTGTGTGTTGAATCAAAGAAGCAAGAGCTTCCACTCACTGAAGGATCAATCACCAACCGATTTCTCAAGATTTCCTCAAGCTTGCCAGGCTAAGAAATGAGCACATGAGAAAACCCAAAACTTCAGCAACCAGGAGAAGACTTTGATACCACTAGTTGGTATCATCAAGCCTTGACCTCCTTCAAACATACTCTGATACCACTTGTTGGTATCATGAGGAACAAGCTACTAGCTCCAATACCACTTGTTGGGGATACGAATTCGGTTTTGTCATCAAGATAAACATCTAAGACAATAGTGCTTTAGTGATTTCAATTCAAAATCACAACAAAGACACAACCAACTATGCCATAAAGTGGAAACAGGCATAGTTGATCCCCCATTGGTCCTCTAAGAGAAGTAAATGCAAATCTTATAAAAGATTCAACACAAGCAAAGACTCAAGAACATGAATCAAACAACCATGAAATACAAAACTATGAACACAAAAATTTATGTGGCGAAAACCCTTTCAGGTAAAACCCCACCCTCCAAAACACTCAGCTCACATGTATCATTCAATAAAAAAATGGTTACAATACAAAACCAAAGCTATTCTCTTTAGGAGATTACATCTTGTTCATCTAGAGAAAGAATACAGGCAACACATAATAGAATCTTCACATAGTTACAATGTCCTCATGACATACTGTGTAGATTCCCTTCAGCTCCTCACAAATGACTATCACAACTAGCCTCATGGCTAGCCCAACCTCTTGGCCTCACAGGTTCACATCTTACCAGATCCGAGAGTCTAATTGTTCACGGTTGAACCACTTAAACACTCTCAGCCTCTCTCTATTATCACTCATCATCAGTATCGATCTGCACACCAGAATACATATACTATTGCCAGCCTGTTTAGCCCATCCTTGCTAGCAACGGTCATTAGGATAATAAATTATCCACCTGTATGCCTTCCATTTTTGTTAACGTGCACTGCTTAATCTGCATTGAGCCACCTAGGCAATAACTCCTTGCCATAAGTGGGTTCTAGTTCACCACCCTAAGTCAACAGTAATAAATTCTTTTGGCTTTTAGCCAATCAACCTGCTGAGTCAAGCCACGTGTCCACCACCCATTCACTGGTCGCTCTGAAAGTCAAGTCCAACATGGTCAACCAAGCTTTGAGCTCGTCTGAGCTCCTATCGTGTTACCGCCGAGTTCATTCGACCCGACCGTGGTATGGCAGTGAGCTCGCCTGAGCTCACCCAAGTATTCACCATGCTTCGTCTCTCCTTCCCACCACACTACCGCAGCCCTATTGGCATTGCCTCATGGTATGGCAGTAACCATCCAACAACCTATCAGTGGTCATACCACGCTACCATGGAGACCACCAAGACTCATCACGGTAGAGTGGTAACTACTCTAGAAGACCGCTAGTGGTCATACCACAGTCACTCCGAGCACCGATCGCAGTAGGGCGGTAACCACTACTAGACCGCTGCCACTAACCATCAACGGTTTACCGTGCCCATCGCGGCTTAAGAATAAGCCTTTGTGGTAGGGCGGTAACCACTTCCTTTTCCAGCTCACCACCAATAAGAGAGCCCCATGGTATGGTAGTAAGCCAAACCTCTGCCACTCAGCCACTCACCGTGCCACCTCCAAGATACCTCTGCGGTATAGTGGTAGTACTGCCCAACCACCAGATAGAGTGGCCTGCAGTAAAGCAGTAAAATGCACAACCATGCCACCAAGGAAAGAATAGGAAATGGTATGGCAGTAAAGGCCACAAACATGAAGAAAATGCCTAAATCTTCAAGGGAAAAGACTAGAAAGTTGAGGCAAATTTTCCCAACATTTTACTTACGATGCATGAATTTAATTTCTTATGTGTTATGATATGATGTAGTGATTATGGATGCATTTCTTATTATATATTTTCTATGCATTTATGATGACTATGTATGGATGCAATCATGATATTTATGTGATGTATTTATGAAATGTATGCAATGATATGCAACTGAAATACATTTTGTTTACTTTTTCTCTTATGCATTTATGAATGATTTATGCAAATGTTATGCTTTTATGAGATGATACATGGTAGTTATGACATTCAATTATTTTATGTACAAATGTAATGATGTAATGCAATGATTCCTATGATGAATAATGAAATTTAATGATAGTATGAAAAAATGTAATGTACATGATTATCAGAGGGTGATCCTTATGAGATGGTATGCAATGGTTCCTTATGGTATGCAACACTATATGATTTATGCTATTGATGTTTTATTACAAAATGATAATGCAAGATGATTTATGATGTAATGTTTTGCAATGATTGATTTGTGAATGCAAATGAACATTGTTATGTGAGATGATTTATGAGATGATGTTTTATGAAATATAATAGTAATAATGAAATGATAATGATATGTAAATGATAATGTAAATGGATATGATAATGATGATATCTATGATAATTTATGTTATGCATAACTTAATAATGCCTATGTAAATGATTCTATATTAACAGTGAAATACAATGCATCTATATTTCCTACATGAAATGCATTTTGCTAAGGATTGCAGGATGGATGCATTTTCATAATGTTTTTGAGTAACTGTCACAATACCATGTTAATATGGAAAGAAGACAGAAGAAAGAAGATCCAACAAGCTTACTTTATGATGATGATGATGAAACTAGGAGTTGGGATTTTTTAAAAGGGCTATTTACTTTATGTTTGATAATACACATAGGTACAATGCATCAAGGTATTAAGAACCAGGATGGCATTGTACCTATTGTGATGGACCTTGACTCAACAATTAGATAGGATTATTCCTATTCACACTTGACATACAAAACCTTATTCAGGATGTATTTCAGATACTCTACACATCTCAGACAAAAACATAGCAAAGCAAGCCTTCTTATGTGGTCAACAAGATATCTAAAACACCATCCCTACAAACTAAACAAAGCACACATAACCAAGTTATTTTACAAGAATATCCAACAAGCATGGAAAATAAAAAGATAATGATCATTGCCCCATTCCTTTCTCTCTAAACTATTTTGATTAAGTATCATCGAGAGGTCTTTGGAATGAACACAAAATAAGATAAGTCAAAAAGACCAAGATAAAGTAAGCAAACAAGCTAATGTTCTTTATACCGCTAGCCAAACTAAACTAAGGTGATGCCTGATGTTGATGTCCATTGTAGGAAGGATGCACCCTAGGACATGTTGTTATCAGATGATGATGAGATTGACTGGAGGATAAGCTATTGATACTCTGAGTTGATTAACTTGCTGACTTACTGACCTAGACTTGAGACTTTGACGATTGGGATTTTACCTTTAAACCTGCTAGACTTTCTTCTGACTGACTTACCAAAGGATGAAGGTGAGGATTGATTTATTATGAATAATTATTTTTTCGGGTGAGAGTGAGATGAGATGGGTGCACTATTTTGGGTTTTTTCAAATATTTTGAATTTTTTGAATTTTGAAATGTTTTGAGGCTATTTTGATTTTTGGATTTTTGAGATTTTGACCAAGAGACTAACTTAAAGACCTATCCTAGGGGTCTCAGGAGCTGATCAACATATTAGCCTTGCCTACGTTATACATGCAGAGACCACGTAGTTTGATTGACAAACACTTGATTACTGATGAGATAGATGGGAAAATGGATTGCCATTTTATTGTGACGGATTCCTAAAGGACTGACCTAAAATGTCTCGAGGGATGATCAAAGATCAACCTTGCCTACGCTCAAGCTCAGAGATGATGTAGTTCAATAAGATGACTCCATTGACATGATTTTTTAGATTTTTGGATTTTGAATGATTTGGATGTTTTTTTGAATGTTTTGATTTTTTGATGTTTTTGGATTTTTTGATTTTAAGGAAGTTCGCAAGAATATACACGAATCCGATCCAATGTAGGTACAATAACATGCCCCAAACGTGGTGCAATAGACTATTCTATATAGAAAAGACAAACTCAACTTAGAAATGTGCCAAGTAGTACTAAGGTGGATCATGATATGAACACAAGATCAAGCTATGGTACATACTCGAATGGATGGTGGAAGGATAAAAGGAATGTAATGGATAAGTGAGTGTGCAAGATGAGCCTTGATGATCCTGGTGGATGGAGAGTGCTTTATTTACACTTGGTGCCTGTTTGCTAGGTTTTCACCAAGGTACTTGTCCAAAGCGCCATCAAAGTGGTTTTCACTAGAGCACAATTTTTCTCTTTTCTATTTTCAATCCTTTTTCTTATTTTTATTTTTTTGGGGTTTTTTGTATTTTTTGATTTCTTTGTATGTTTGGTTTTACCCTTAAAAGATCAGGAATAATTTTTTTTGAGATGGGAGTTGTTCATGGGCTCCTACAGAGGTTTCCCTTAGGGATTGAAAATTGGTAGGCTCCTGATTTATAGCTCATCGTGATACTGAAAGGTCTCAACCAGTTGGGCTCAAACTTACCCTTGCTCTCTAGATTCAACATGTTCTTCTAGTTCTCCTTTAGTACTATCTCACTGACTTGGAAGGTCTACATCCTGATTTTCTTGTTGTAACTATGTTTGAGGTGATTCTAATAGACTTGCAGGTGATTTAGGGCATCCATGCACCGCTCATCCAGTAGATCTAGCTCATTTAGCCATGACACCTGGTATTCTTCATTTGTAATGAGATTTTGTAGTGATATCCTCAAGGATGAGAGCTCGATCTCAATGGGGAGGATGGCTTCTGATCCATAGAACAGGGAGAAGGGGGTGGCACCTGTTGGTGTGTGGATGCTAGTGTGATAGGCCCATAAGGCAAGATTTAGCTATAGATGCTAGTCACGACCAACATCATTGATTGTTTTCTTAAGGATTTTAAGAATAGTTTTATTGGTGGCTTCTGCTTGGTTGTTTCCTTAGGGATAATATAGAGTGGAAAAGTGATGTTAGATGTTGAATTTTTGGAAAAGGTCATGAACATCCTAATTTTTGAAAGGTGTCTTGTCATTTGAGATAATGGCTTGAGGGATAACATATCGACAAATAAGGTAGTTCAGGATGAACTTGAATATCTACTTTCCAGTTATGTAGGTCATGGGAATGGCTTTGACCCACTTTGTAAAGTACTCCATGGCGGCGATGATGAATTTGTGGCCATTGGATGAGGTGGGGATGATTTTATTGATGAGATGGAGCCCCCACTATGAAAATGGCCAAGGTGTAACAATGGGATGAAGCTCCTAAGTTGTTGCATGGATGAGGTCCCCATGTTTTTGACACTGTAAACATATTCTGATAAATTCATGTGCATCTCTTTCCATTGTGGGCCAATAATATCTTATTCTCAACAATTTCTTAGCCAAATTCATTTTGCTCGAGTGTGAACCACAAATTTCATTGTGTACCTTGGATAAAGAAGTCAGGCTTCCTTAGTATTTAGAAAACATAATAGGGTCCCTTCGATTCTCCTATGGTAGAGGGTTTCTCCTAGGATGACAAAATGTTAAGACTTTTTGACAAAATATCTTTTAGGGTTTGGGGTTATGTCAGTGGGCAAGAATCCTATTCTCAAGTAGGTGTAGATTTCATGGTACCAAGGATCATCGAGACTAATGTGTTCACACATAAATTCAGACTCTAGTACCTTGAATGCTGGTATTGGAATATTCTCTACAAGGAATTCCTATTTTGGGATGTTATGTGGGATCTCCAAGAGTGATCCAATTGTAGCAATTGTGTTCATTGCTCTATTGTTTTCTCTAGGTAGTTGTTCAAATGTAACATCAATGAATGACTCCTTGAGGCTCTCCCCCCATTTCTCGTATGTAGTTAGTTTATCATCCTTCATCTAATATTCATTATTTACTTGATTGATTATGAGCTAAGAATCTCCATATACCTTAAGAGCCATAATCTGCCACTACACTGCAATTCTTAATCCTATGATGAGATCCTCATACTCTACTATGTTATTTGTGCATGGGAATGACAACTTGTAGGAATTGGGTATGCAGTATCCTTAGGGAGTGATGAAGAAAATTCTAACGCCTGACCCATGCTGTATGTGAGATCCATCAAAGTATATTTTCTTGTGGTCTGCTACGTTTATGTTGAAGATAGATTCATCAGGGAACTTTGAGATAAGTTGGTTTTTTGTATATATAGGTGCCTTTGCTAGTTGATCCACAATTGCTTGCCCCTTGATGGCCTTGCACTCTACATATTCAATGTCATTCTTTGTTAATATCATGACCCACTTGGTTTTCCATCCTGTGCGAGTGGCTTTGGAGAGTAGGTACTTGAGCGAATCTATCTTTACAATTAGCTTGATCTGATGAGCCAACATGTAGTTTTTAAGATTTTGAGCTACAAATACAACTACTAGACAAGATTTTTGAATAGGTGTATAATTTAGCTCATGTCCTACCATGGTCCTATTGATGTAGTATATGGCCCTTTCTCTTTCATTTTCATCATGTTGGGATAAAATAACGCCAAAATCAACCATTGTTGCTGA
The DNA here is from genome assembly GCA_007115665.2 of Sequoiadendron giganteum. Lineage (NCBI taxonomy): Eukaryota > Viridiplantae > Streptophyta > Pinopsida > Cupressales > Cupressaceae > Sequoiadendron > Sequoiadendron giganteum. The sequence goes on along the minus strand of CM021104.1, from coordinate 585,175,507 downwards.
TATGCATAGGATCAATGGTTTTCCTAGAATTGGCAGTATTAGAACTAGCTGTGTGAGTAGGTATTCCTCGATTTGGTTGAATGCTTGGTCACATTTCTCATGACAATTTTATGCTACCCGCTTTTGGAGTGGATAATAATATGGGATTTTTTTGTTTTCCAGTTGTGTTATGAATCTATAGATAGACTGGAGCCTTCCTTGTAGACCCCTTAGTTGCTTTAGTGTCCTGGATGCTTACATTTCCAGGATCACCTTGAATTTGGTGGGATCTATCTCGATTCCTCTCATTGAAATGATATACCCCAAGAGCTTGCCTGATTGCACTCTGAAGACACACTTCTGTGGGTTGAGTCAAATCTTGTAATTTTCCAATCTGTCAAAAATGGAGCTCAAAGCTGATATGTGGTCTCATCTTTTTCTTGATTTAGCCAATATGTCATCCACATAGTCTTCCACCATCTTGTGAATCATGTCATGAAAGATCAATGCCATATCTCTTTGTTAATTTTCTCCTACATTATTTCGCCCAGATGGCATCATATTCCAGCAGTAGGTTCCCCACAGACATGTAAACATTGTCTTGTGCTAGTCCTCCTTTGCTATCATGATTTGATTATATCCAAAAAACCCATCCATTAGTGATAGCATCTCATATATGGCCATCATATCCACTATCATGTCAATGTTTGGTAGTGGAAAGTCATTCTTGGGACACACTTTGTTTAAGTCTCTAAAATCTTTGTAGATGCAGATGTCCCCATTTGGATTTGAAATCGAAACAAGATTTGACACCCATTCTGGATAATCAATCGAGTGTATGAACTCCTCATCTAGGAGCTTCTAAAATTCCCTTTTGACTAAAAAGGCTATTTGGGGATGTATCTTTCTAAGATTTTGTCTCACAATATTTTCTTCAAGATATACAACTAAATGATGAAGTACCACCTCTGGATCAAGCCCAGGCATGTCAACATAAGTCCATCCAAAATTTACCTTTCTTCTTTCAGGAATGTAGCTGAGAGTTCCTGTTCTTCCATGAGAAGTGATTCAGCATAGAAGGTTATGTGCGGTAGCTCCTCTATTCCCAGGTTGACAGGATTGCATTGCTCTACCAAGACTATTGATTTTTCTTGATGAAGTGCAGTGAAGGAAAGATTGAATCCTTCATCCTTCAGTGCCTCAGAGAGGTTTTCACCATTGGATGTGTCCTTTATTTTTACTGTTTTAGGGTTAGAGAGTGCCATAGTGTGGTTTTCACTCAAGTACCTTGAGATTATTCTCAATTTCTCAATTTTGTGATTGAAGGATTCAATCATCTCCCTATAGTAGGCTTGATTATCTAGTATGATTTCAAACCTAGCCTTATGATCTTTGTATGGTACTGTATCTCACAATGCCATGAACTCCAAGAGCACCTCATTGTTTTTGAATGTGCCCAAAATCGGTGGTCCTCGTTGATCATAATTGATGATTTGGGGGTATACTAGGTTTATTTCATGGGTTTGGTTGTCTGACTCAAAAGAAAAGGTGCTAATCATGAGTAGGGAGGAATCATCAAAAAGCATGGGTAAACCGGTTATGGTATCCTTGTCATCGCTACTACTACACACATCAGTGATATCAAAGGTAAAATTATCTAAGGGAAGACCTGTGGATACTGGTAGTTGTAGGGTGGCTTCCATTAGCTAAGGGGGAGTCATGACTACATTAACTAGAGGAATTATGCCACATATGGTTACACTTGGAGGGGTACACCCAGGGCCAAGATTTTTCATCTATTTCTCAACAATGATGGGTTCCAATTGGCCATTCTTGTTCTTTCCTAGAATTGCATTCCTGTTATAGCCCATACCAAGCATCATTTGCAACCCTTTTCTTCTTTCATCCATGCAAATATTAGGCATGTGCCTTTCATCTTGGTATAATGAGCTTGATATGTCTCTTTCATCCGCTGTCTCCTAACTTAGATCCCCCCAAATTTAGAATCTAGAAGGGTCTGCCCTAAAATTTTGGGATGGTGTTTTAGTTGGTTGGGGTTGTCCATGTGACCTAGGAGATTGAGGTAAGTCTCCTATGATGAAAGAAATTTTCCTCATTTTATAATCCCCACACCCATTGTCTTGGATTATAAGCTTGATATCGGGTATGTTAGGGATGGCGGGTGTCTTTGTCCGAGATGTGGAGGCGATGTTGGATGGATCTATATATGGAGTTGAGGGGCCCTCATCATTCTTTAGAGCTTGTGGAAACTTATAATAATTGGCTTCCAAGTTCTTACAGTAGGTGAAGGGTTCAGGATCACCATGGATTGTAACCTCTTGGTTTTGGTATTAAAATATGATACATTGGTGGAAGGTCGATGCAACTGCTTGCATCCCATGAATCCACAGGTGCCCTAGGAGAATTTTATAAAGTAGATCAAGGTCAAGAACTTGACATATAGTTTCCATAATGGCTGGCCCTACTTGAATAGGGACTTGAATAGTGCCCTGAGACACTCTTTCTTGATCGTCGTAAGTGTTGATTGTGATACCCTTACCTTTTTCAATGGAATCTTTAGAGAATATTCCCAGATTCTTTATAAGCTTGAGTGAGCAAATGTTGAGGCTTGCACCCCATCCACCAAGACCCTTTTAACCTTATTTTTATGAACCGAGAATTCAAGGTGGAGTGCATAGTTATGAGATGGTTGGGTCAGGAAGTCCTGATCAAAAAATGTGAGGAGATTCAGAGTGGTAGTGTTACTGACCATAGCTTGGAATTTCTCCATATCAAGGTTGGCAAAGATGGTAGATGAAGCCAGTGCTTCCTCAAGGATTTTTTTATGGGCAGCTGAAATCTTCAATAACTCCATGATGGAGATCTGAGCAGGGGTTCTTTTTAACTAGTCAAGGTTGTTGTAGCCATTAGGAAAGGATTACTGATTTGAGGTGAAGGTCCTAGATGGATGCGATGCCCCAACAATGGTGACCTTGCTGCCACATGTGGTGACTCCACAATCAGATTTGGCTCCCTTGATGCTAAAAATAGTGACCATTTCATCAAGGCATATGAAAAATCCTTCGTATACATGGCTCACATTGCCAAAAAAATTCTTCCCTTTGTTGTTTCCTTGGTTGTGATCAGGCATCAGATTCGTGTAGATTTTTAGATCTTGATTGGTAGCTGGTTGGTCAACATTTATGATTTTGTCATCGATGAGGTCTTGGATGAAAATTTTTAATTTCATTTATTTGGTTGTTTTATGCCCTTTGAGTTTATAATAATCACAAAGGAAATTTTCATTGTACCAAGGTGGTTTCACCTGGGGTTCTTGGTAATTATCATAAGTGGGGATTTTGATGAGGTTCTCATTGACCAACTTCTTCATGATGGATTCGATTGATTCCCCAAGGGTCATGAATTTCCTCTTGGGGGAATATAAGTTTTTTGGAGGTGGTCCTCCTTGATTATTGAGGTTGTTGACTTGATTGTGGGATGGTTGTTGGGTTACCACATTTTCTTGTGTGTTATTGTGATTAATATTGTATGGTTGATGATGTTTTTGGACATTCTACTTTAGAGCACTGATGATGACCTTGGCATCAACCACTCCATCATTGGTGACATTCCTATTTTTTTCCTATGTGTGAGGTTTCTAATTATAGCTAGTGGATGGGTGACTATCTTGATGTTCAAGATATGTAGGTGTGCCCCCTTGTGTAATAAGGTCCCTTTCAATGTTGAGAACCTTGGGGATCAATTGGTCATATGTGGTGATGCACTGCATCTTTAGATAAAATGCAAAGTTTTTATCTAGATTGGAAATGATAGTGCAAATTTCTTGCTCCTTTGTCATGGCCCACTTGCTTCGATTGGCCTTGGATCACCATCATTGTAGGAAGGAAGCGAATGATTCCCCCTTTCCCTATTTAAGAACCGATAACTCCTCTAGACTAACATCCATGTTGATGTTGAATGCATAATTCTTGAGGAATGAGTCTACGATGTCTTGGAATGTTTTGATGCCTATAGGCAGACAAGAGAACCATTATATGGAGGGACCAACCTATCTTTGAGGAAACAACCACATTAGATATGTATCATTGTATGCGAATTCCATGTAATGTACTTGGAATTCCTTGATGTGATCTTCAGGGTTTCCCAACACATGATATTTGTCAAAGTTGGGTATTTTGAATCCCTTTAGGAATGGTATCATTGCAAGGCTCCTATCAAAAGGATAGGGACACAAATTATCGGGTGTCCTCATTTTTCTTCCTGATTGAAGATCAAGCACTTGCTGTGAGAGCAGTTTGATTTGTGTCATCACATCATCTTGCAGATCAAGAGGTGGAGTGAACATGCTATGAGGTGGTCGGGGTATTTGATTGGTGGGTGGGGAATTTTTCTACAGGCTTTGTTGTGTAATTAAGGCTTGTTGATATGCCTACATTTGATGTTGCACCAACAATGCTTGTTGTTGGTCCTATTGCTTCTCTACCAACAAGGCTTGTTGTTGGGCTTGTTTTTGAGCTGCTTATTGTTGTGCTTGATATTGTTGTAGGGCTCATTGATATTCTTGTTGTTGAGCTACTTGCATTCATGCCCAGTATTGAGCTTGCACTTGTGCTTGTTGAGCTTGATTTGGGCTTGGGCTTGTGTCTGCACTTGTGTAGCTTATTGATTTTGGATCTATTGGAGTGCCTTTTGATAGGTGAATTTTTGAGCTTCTTGCAAAGTGGTGCTGAAAGAATTTTCCATGTTGGGTTTTGGCAATGGTGGTGGCGGATTAGGAATAAAATTGACTGTTATGGTGAGAGAAATGATCGTATTGATGATTGGATTTTGAGTGGTGGATGGAGTGACTAAGATGCTTGGTCCTTGGGAAATTGTGTTTTGAGATACTTGGATAGTGTATGATGTGTTGATTCTTGGGGTTGCTTGGATGGTCACCATCTATTGTTATGATATCGATGGCAAAACGGGTGGATTTTCTATGATGCTTTCTTTCACAATAGGGGGGTTGCTTTGCTTTGATTGATTGATGATCGGTAAAGGTGGAAGGCCCAACCCAAGGGGTGATGTAGATTTCAATGGTAATGGTGGGAATGGTTGTGTATTCCATTTTAAAAGTGATGATGAGGAGGGATTGAAGACTCCCCCTATTCTAAATAAATCATCTTCTCCTTGTGAGCTCATAGGGAGAGAGGCTTGTGTGTCAAGAGGATAAGCTAGTGTTGCATGAAAAGAAGATGAATGGGTAGAATCATGAAATGCAAGAAAAATGTATGGGTGTAATGGATTTACTAGGATGGATTGGACCAATATGGTGTTTGGATCCAACTCTTGGTTATTCACAAGGGGGTGTGCTTGAAGTACATGAAGCAATGAACTTACCTTGTTAATGATTGGTAGAGTTGCAGAAATAGATGATGTGACTTGTAGGATGCTTTGAACAATACTTTGATATGGAGGCATGGGTGGGATTGGGGGCATGATCTCATGAGGTTTCTCCACAAGGGTTCTTATATCATAGCTAGAAGGGATTTTAGCCCCTTCTTTTTCTAATTCAATCATGTATTGGATGGGATATAACCTCATCATTGCATTAACAATTTGATTTTTTTGTGATTTTGAACCATCTCAAGGATTTCACCTTGTGTCATCCTTAAGGAATTATCGATAATATCCTCTACTTGATCCTCCTCTTGAGTATTTTTTTATGGTAGAGCGATATCTCTTTGGGGATTGCTTGATCCCATGAGATTCATTTCAGGAGTAGTTTAACTTAGGTAGCTTAATGTTGATGTTTCCTTGTTGATTTCCATATTCTTCTTGTGTTGTGACCTAGTTTGCACCATGAAATAAGGATCAATTTTTAAGAATGTGTAGTCCTTTAGATTGATCTAACTTTAGGTTCAAAAAGAGAAGAAGTAGGATGCTTAAGCATCAAAATATGGGGATGAGATAAATGGTAGATGGATGATGCAAATGATTGAACTCTTGAGAAACCTTGAAAGAGATACTAGACTTTTGGACTTGACTTGGTTTAGTTTGATTTGATTTGGGTAGTGAGCTTGTAAACTATAAGAGGTTGGATGTTGTCTTAGAGTAGACTCATACACAAGATGATAATTTGACTAAAGGTGTAAATAAGGATTCATCAAGACACACCTAATAAAAAAAATGATTTTGGATAATGAACTCCTAGACCCCAAGATGTTGGATTTTATCAAGTGGTAAATTTTTTCACAAGGATTTGATAATTTGAACAAATATGTGGAGAAGGATTCATCTCCACATATCTAACCAAACAGGATGATTTTGATTTTCCACAAGTCTAGCAAGGATGATATTTTCAAGATTTTCAAGAGTTGGATTGGTGGGATGATGTTTGATTTTGATGGTTGAGGAATGGATGAGAGTGATTGATTTTGATCCTAGATTTAAACCTAGATAAAAATCCTTTTTACAAGACCTCAGTTTTGAAGAACATGCAATACTTCCTATGTGAGAAATGCAAACCTTTGGAAGAGACTTGGATTTTTTTGGTAATAGAATTCATACAATTTTGGATTGTTCTTTGAAGATTTCTTGTAAAAATTATAGACCAACCTTTCTCTAACTTCAAGAAGTGTTTCAATACGCTCCTCATAAGCTTTTGGACTAAGACTTTTGAACTTGGGTTTTCGAATTTTGATTTTGTAGGAAATCATTTGAAAGAACACATGTGTGAGGTTAAATTGTTCTTAGCTTTTCTTAATGAGCTATTTTTACCACAAACAATTCCTGATTAGATTTTTCAAACTAGATATCAAATTTCCTAACTTTTTTTCATCCCACAAATTCCATTATGTGGAAATCAAAGAAATCAAGGAAAAAGCTTCCTAATGTTGACTTTAGTATGAGAAAATTATGATATAAATCCAAATACTTAGATGCCTCTAAGGATGAAATTCCTAGGGAAAGCCATAACACTTGGATTTGTCAAACGTATTTTACCCTCCTAAAGGGTTTTAAATTTGGAGGATTTGAATGTTTAATGTTTTTTTTCAAGATTTTGGATCCAAGCAAGGTGATTAATTGGCTCAAAGATTGCACAACCCTAGGTTGGAAAGGAAAATATTTGTTGAGTTCCCACTTGGATGAATCCAACTACGCTTACTCTTAGCAGATGATTAGATGCTTGACCACACAGGATCCCCCCTACAGTGCACTCACTTCTCGGGTCAGCTAAGCATCAGTGTCCATGAATCTCCCATGACATACTTCTCATCTCAATTAAAATTTGTAAGAATGTGGGACAACTCCGGAGGTCTCACCTCCTGACGCCAACAAATATTGGGGTTTTGGGATTCTTAACAAAATTTCATAGTAAGGGAATCCAGTTTAGGGGATGCAATGATAAAATACTTATGAGATATCTCCCAACCCTTAGAACAAGGGCTTTACATATCATAAAGATAGTAGGGGAGAGTTTTCATGCACCACTTCCCATTGTTTATGATTTTTCATCATAACCACAAATTTCTATAGCAGTTTGGAAGATCTTGGCTTATGCTCATTACTGCTTGGATCATTCCCTTGGGGTGAGTACTTTTTCCCACCAAGGTAGGCCCTCTAAAGGTACACAAAATAAATCAAGTACATCCATAGTTTGATCGATCTTTGTTGAGAAAAAAAGAGAGAACACTCGTGATGTACTCCACTCACACTCACAAGATTGGTTCAATTTTTTAAAACCCAATTTGAAATGTGGAGGCAATAACTTACAAAAATTAAGATCCCCAAAAGGAATTTTGATTCTCAAGATTGCTATAAAGCGCGAGAGAACTGCATAAATCTTTTTGATGATATTATTTTTGGTAAGTGACTACAAAAAAAAGATGCACATGTTGATTTTAAATCCTAAAAGAAATGATTGGATTCTTTTTTTTAAAGCACCAAAAGGAAAGATGAAAGTTTTTTTTTTTCAATTGTTAACCTTTAAACAAAATCTAGTAAGTTTTCTTAAAGTTATTTTAACCTTTTGTAGAAAAATTGAAAGCTTTTGTAGTGTTCTTTTTAGAGCCCAAAAGAAATTTAGTGTCTCCTAAAAGCATGAAGGTAATCAAATTCTTAAAAAGGAATTAAAAGTTTTCCCAAAGAGTTTAAAAAAACTTAATACAATAAGACAATGATGTCATAGTGAAAAAATCATCTTTGTTCCCTTCTTGCCTCAACCTACAAACTAATTGAAAAAGAGAAATATAGAGACAAAAAATGACATGTCAAAATAAACCCGATTTGAACTTTTTACTCCACCCCAGTGGCGCAGTTCGTGGGTGCAACCGAGTTTATAAATATCAGCGTCGTAATATAGAATCTCTAATTACTAAGAGTGATGCTCTACAATGAAACAAAGAAAATGATTGTGGCTTTGTTTGACTAGTGACAAAGTTTGGAATTTAGAAAGTCTGCGAGGCACTTTAAAATTTGATTTTTTTTGGCGGGAAGACTCCAGCGGTGGATTTTGGAGATTGGAGCGGTGCAATATAGCGCCACTTGACTATCAATGGTGGAATTTCTCGGAAGTTGCAAAAAAATACAAAAAAACATGATGAAAACCTTCAAATTCACCCTCCTTCTAGCACCAAAATATGAACCCCAATCCTAGACCTACACAAACAATATTAGATTCATATGCAAGTTAGAACTAAGATTCCCCATGAAATTCATCTACAATACTCAAAATAGGAAAAAATGAAGAACAACACATAAAAAGAAATAAAAATCCTAATTAAGCATGAAAACTCTTGATCCCATGGGGGAGTTGGTTCCAATTTATGTGTTGGAAATGACCCTTTCCCAACTCCTTTGTTTTATTGGATTATTTGATGAATATTAATCCACTTGTTGAGGAAGAACAACACAATTCCTTGATAAAATCTGCAATAACCTAGCTATGATAATGGAAAATGGTTTATGAAATGGATGAAATTTCTCTAAATGTGAAGATAGTAACTTTTCTCTAAGTTGTGGATGATCAAATGAGAAGAATAGTCTTCTATTTATAGAAATACAAGATGGAGGAATGAGCAAAATGGAGCAATGTGGGATCACTCAACATCCAATGGTTAAGTGCCACTTTTCAAGATGTGAATGGAGGAGGCTTGAGCACATTTTGATGAATGAGCCAATAAATTATATTAGGTGGATTTTAAAATTCATGAAATGACTTGTTGAAGAGGGAAATAAAATGAATTAAATGACACTTGGATCAATGCACAAGGACATGTAAGAGGAGATAAATGCTTTGTTGGAAGGAAAAATCCACTTGGAGGGATTTTAAAACTTGAAGGAATATTCTCCTAAATATGCCATGTTGAGAGAAAATATGGATTTAATAAATCAATTAAATATATTTTCATGTGCAAGTGGCAAAATCTAGAAAAATAAGGAGATTTGGATTAAGTTAATCAAGATTTGATCAATTTAATAGGAGATTAGATGATGTGAAAATTTTGATTTAGATTTTAGGATTTATTTAAATCAAAGTGGAGAGGAAAATTATTTAGACTTTAATTAAATAAAGATTTTGATTTATTTAATTAAAAGGGGATGATGTTAGATTAAATTAAATAAGGTTTAATTTATTCAATTTAATAGGAATACTTTAGGGATTTAATTAAATAATTATTTATTTAATTAATTAAATAGAGACCTAGGGTTAATTAAATTAGATTGATTAATTTAATTAATAGGAGAAAATGACTTAATCAGATAAATAATGATTTATTCAATTAAGTGATTAAATGTGATGACAAACTAAGAAGATGATTCAAGATGAAATGATGTTAGTAATCAAGATCAAGAGTGTCGGTATTTTTTCCATGTCTACACAATGAAAGTATTTGACAATGACCCCAAAGTCACCTTCTCGAGCATTCCATATAGGTTTTTTCCTATAAAAGATACTATGGATTACATACATGGGAAATTGGAAGAATATAATCACCTAAAAATGATAGAACTTTGGACCAATGAGCTTACTAGATATAATCACCTTGTGAGACTGGAACATGTTAACCTAGTGCAAAAAAAGCTTGATTTTTGGAACTGGTTCCCTAATTACAGTAGTGATGTTGATGCCAAATATCTGAGTCTAGCACTGAGAAAACTACATGACAAGTTTCTATGGAATGATATGCTTGAACTCATAACCAAGGAAGTGATTAAGGATGTTATAGGGTTGTGTGATATCGAACCTACACCGATACTTAAATATGTGAAGAATGAAGTTGTTATGGAACTTACTAATGGCACCTATGAAAAATAGCTTCAATAACTAAACCCATCTAAAACCCTTCTATGAGATATGCTTCCATGATGATAGGTCACAAGATCTACTTTAAAAATAGAGAAAATTCAATTTCGGCCATAGCTATCCATGTTGTACATGAAATGGTTGTAAATTTAATGGACTTTAACTTGTGTGAGTTGTTTCAACAACAACTTATTGAGAATATGAAGCTGACAAGGGAAACTGAGTATGCGTTTAAGTTTGCTAGTTTGGTTGTATGTTTATTTTTTTACTTCATGAGAGAGCTTATTGGAAGAAAGGATGTCAAATGGGATAGAATAAGACTAGTGGCACATCAAATTTTGGACTACAAGCATAGATTAGGAAACTTACAATCTTAGGATGATTCCTTGACTGCATTATTTGTAGTTTTTCAAAAGAAGATGCATGAAAGGGAGAGAATTCCTGACAAAATTATAGAAAAATATGCAAAGGAAATAAATTTTGTTGTTACAATTTATGAATGTATTATTGAGGCCATTGAACAAAGAATGGTATGGATTGTTCCCCTTGGCTATGAATTTTTTGAAAGTGAGGTTGATGGATGTATGGACATTTTTATTAAAATTCCTAAGGACTCCTCATAGAAAAGGTATGAAACATTTGAATAAAAATCATTAGAGGTGCATTTGGAGTTAAGGAAACCTGAGGTCTAGATAAAAGAAAGCAAAATTGAAGAGGAATGGGCTAGAAAGGAAGGATACATAGAAGAATAGATTAGGGAGGCTAGATCTAGATAAGACAATATTGCATGTGAGTCATTTAGACCCAAGAGATCAAGAAGAAAAACTTCCATCCCTACTACTACTATCACTGGTAAAGGAAAGAAGGTGGATCCTAGTGCTCTGATAATTGAAGAAATCATCCCTCCCACTAGACGTAGCACAAGAACAAGAAAGAGGAAGAATGTGACTCTAGTAGCAACCCCCACTACCTCTACAAGGAGAAAGAAAACAAAATATTTCAGAGAAAATAATACAAGTGTAGTTGTTGAAGAAGAAATTGAACTATGTTTAGAGCATGATGAACAATTGATAAGAAAGAGAAGAAACAGTTCTACTGAGAGCGATTAAGGTACTTCACAAGAGGAAAGCACTGAAGCTAAAAGCCAAAACGTTGATATTGTTGACACATCAGAAGAAGAAGTAACAAAAAGAGAAAAGGAAGCATTCACTGTACATGTTCATAAGTATCCTAAGAAGAAGAAAGAAAAGAAGATGAAGGAAGGCCCTTCAGAGAAGAAGAAAAAGAAGACAAAGACTCCTCCAAGCGCACACAGCCCCATGGAATTGGATGTTTTAGTTAACATGTTACATTATGAAAATATGTTAGAAGTTACAACAAAATTGTATGAAGAAGTTGATGAAACAAATAGGAATACAATAATTGAAGCTATAATCCAATACATTATTGTTTTAGAGGTTGACACATGATTGATATTAAGAATAAGGTTCCTAGAGTTGTTTGGGATTCTTTAATAGAAAGAAGACATGAAGCTATTGAAGAAAAAGGTAAAATGAAATTTGATGTGTTGGAAGAAATTGGATCCTCCCTATTTGAAGATGAAAAAGCTACTTTGAAAGAGGTGTATACTAAAGAGTTCAGAGTCAAACAAAGGGTTACTATTCTTAGAGGAAGAGAAAAGTATCAAGTGGATAAAATAAAGCAGGAAAAAGTAAAGATAGTCAAAGATATTGTTGATAAATTTTGTATGATAAGTGCTTCCATATCCCGTACAACTCAAAGAAAAGAGAATGTTGAAGAAAAGTTTATTGATGTGAAGGAAATATTCCTCTTAATTAAAAATTTCTAGTATTCAAAGAAGTCATGGAAGAGATAGGTAAAAAGAATCATATAGAAAAATAAAAACCATTGTTTGATTTTATAGAGAATGTTGTGTCCTCTCCTTGATCGGTAGATAAAACACAAGTTACCCCAAAGAATTATGTTCCTCTGAAAGATATTTAAAATCCTATTGGTGATGATGAAAAAGAAAGTGTAGAGAAAAAAAAAAAAAGAATAATGAAAATGGAACTAAGGATCACACTAACAGACAAGATGATGATGTAGGAAAAGAAAATGAAGAAAACCAAAATGGAAAAGGTGAAGAAGAACAAGGAGAAAAAGAAAAGGATAATAATAAAGATGATGAAAAGGAGGATGTAGATAAGAAAAAGGAAAAATCTTCCAATGAAGAGGAAAAAATAGAGAATGAAGAAGAGTTTCAAGAAAGAAATAATGAAGAAGATGCACAAAAGACCATTGATCTAACCAATCCCTCTAGAGAATCTTCCTCTGACAATCCTCTCAAGGGTCTTTTGTCAAGATAAATAAGATTTCAATAGGAAATATCTACCTCGTTATTACAACTCCCAATGTTTGAAGGAGGTGTGGATTTGGAGAATATCTCACCAATTTAGAGGTTGGAGCTTGAAGATGTTTTTCATGCTTCAAAAAGGAAAAAAATAATTGAAACCCACCAAAAGGGAATTGATTTAATAAGTGAAGCTATAAAGACGTTTTAGGATGCTACTCCCAGTTCTTTAATTGACAATTCTTTAACCTCTATGGAAAATCTTAAGTTTTTGGTTGATTCTCTTAAGGAGTACACCTCTAGTCTGAAAGGACAGATTGAAAATGAAGCGAAACAAGGGTTGTTGAGAAGAAGCTGCTAGAATTTCAAGAATTATGTGCATTAACACATAATAAAGTGGAAAAATGCATAAAAGAAGTTCAAGAATTCGAGGATGAAGAAAATACTTTTTTTTTGTACTGCATGAAGTGGTCGGATGCCACTCAACGAATTAAGTACTTAATGGACTCTATTGAGTCACAAATAACCAATGCCTCCAATGCTAATTCGACTTAGGATAGAGATCCCACCACTTGGACTGTCATTATAGAGCTACAAAACAAAGGTAGAAAGAAGATATCATAAGGTGGTTTGGACAACTTTGGGACTTGGTGAAAACCAAGAATATACTAGTGTCAAGTGCCCTAGGTGATGCTAAAAATATTACAAACATAAATACCTCCTCCTTTGGTTAAATATCTTGTATATTCTTTCATTGTTTTAGTTTTCCAATTTTTTCAGTTTTTCATACAGTTGGTTCAAATTTTTGGGTTAACTCCCTAAGGGGGAGTTTGTATATCCATTTTTGTTATTTCTTTGTACATGTGCATCTAAGGAGGAGTTTACTTGTGGGTTAAAAGCACACCCTTTGTCCTTGATGTCAAAGGGGGAGATGGTGTATGTTTGGAGTTTTGGAGATTTTTGAAGTTTTTTGAGAAGTTTGGAGACTCAATTTTGGACTCATTTTTGGCACATGTTGCCATCAATGAAAAAGGGGGAGATTTTTAAAAGAATGAAGAAGGATACCTTTAATGTTTTTTCATTGATGTCAACATTGTTTGTTGATATCTACACTAATTTGGTGAACAAAATGGAGATACAATGATCTAGTATTTTGGTATGCATTTTCTCACATGATAAGATCTACTTATGTAATGGTAGTATGTTGTTCTTGACCATTATGTGCATCTATGTTCAATATTTCAGTTGGTTTGGATGTATGGTTTGAAAGATATAAGTGGAATTAGTTCAACATATAGTTTTGGTAATGTATAGTACAAATGGGTATGTGTAATTCAGTTTGCATTCCTCTTGTGATAGGAATCAAACTTTGCAATTCCGAGAGATTTCTTGTACATTTTAGTACATTATATATCCCAAATGGTGCATTATTATGTGATCAAATTGATCACTGGTGTTGATCAATTAACATATTTTGTGATTAGATCGAATTCTTGGCTGACCTAATGCTTGACATGTGTTGCAATTATTAATGCATTGTATATGTTAGTGAGATCTATTTTAGGTCCATGCCAACCTAAATAAATTTTTGAACATTTGGTTTAAGCTCAAAGATTTTTTTGATTCAAGAGTGGAGCCGACAACACAATTTTGGTTTAATTTTGATTGATATAGGGCTACATCTCATTAGGCCGACCTATTGATGTATGCAGATGAATTGGGTATATATGTAAGACATTTTTTAAGTTGTAGGAGAGACATGAGATGTGAGCATGCAAATGTGTATGCATATGATCCAAACAGTAGTAGATATATTGTGAATGTCGAGTGACTATTAAGCAGAGCAATATTTTGTATTTTGTATCTAATAAAGTTTAGAGTCAGTATATTGAGCTTCAAAGGAATGAATTCAACACAAGGAAGGTGCATTTTTTATCAGTTCACACCCTAGTTGTGAGCCCTATTGGATAATATGATCTAATAGTGGGCCTTTTGTAATATCTTATAACTGGTTATAACATATTGTGAGATAATCCTCACCATGGTTTTTCCCTTTTTGGGTTTTCCACAAAAAAATAATGTTGTTCATGTGTCATGTGATCTTCTGATTGTTTCATGATTTCATTCTTTATTATAGTTAGATGTATTTTATTAATTGGATGGATTATGATCAAATAGTTTAATGGAATACTGATTCACCCCCCTCTTAGTATTCTAGATGCTCAAAAAATTCCTTCATTAATTACTATTTTTAGGGATGGTTATGATTACATCTTGTTTCTTGATTGATATGCTAGGAGGATGAATTATCGCTTACTGTGAGAAAATAACATGAAATTATCTCATGAGAAATGTCTCCAACCTTTACTTCTTAGTGAATTTTGATATTCCTCCTAAGATTATTCCCTATAGTTCTTTAAATGTTGAGCACTGATTGAATCTGCTTCACCAAATCTCCATCACATTGCCTTATTTGAATAAATTAAGTTTAAAGAAATTTGTATGTACTTATGTATTAATTTCTTCAAATAAGCTATGCCAATTTTCATCTATCACTCTATAAATCCTCTTCACCACTATTCATTATACACAATGTCGATTGCCTATTTAAGCATGTCAAGCTCATCGAGTGAAGTAGTCATGGAGAGTGACTTCCTGGTCACGTAAGGCGTCAAATGCAGTGTTGTTTGTAGGTTGGTGTTGGATAAATTGAGGGAGGTCTTCCTCATCCATAGTGATGTGGAATAATAATTTATCCACAAGATTATTGGTGAGAACTTCTTGTTGCAAGTGCATGTTCACAACTCCAATATTCTTGAGCACTTTCTATGCAATATTGTGTACACTTCTAGTCTTTTTGGATGGGTTTTGCATGTTGTTGAGCATTTGTTTCAACCACGGTACCTAAATGTGTTTTGAAGAAAACTTGAGAGGGATTTCCTTTCATATGCATATGGGTTTGATCGGTGATGCAGTCTACGTCTCCTGTGCACTATGTAATGAGATGATTAGCCAATTTGTTACTTTGTGCATGCTAGCCTTGAAAACAACAATATGGAGATGTTCTCTCACTACATTGAATACAATGAAAACATTATCTCCCTCACATAGATAGAGTGAATGAAAGAGTTGTTTGAGGCTATTAGAGTCCTCATGTTCACCCTCTATGTCTGAAAACCCCTACTATGAAATCACCCTCTTTTTGGCAATGTAATACAAAGTTTTTATCGATACATATATGAATATATATATCTATATATACGTAGATATATATATATCTATATATATATCTTTTTGGCTTTATGAATCACTCTATGTTATGGAGATCCTTGTCTAATTTTCATTTACTATTTGTAACTTTTAATTTTATGCTCATGTGGAATGAATGGAATGCCACATTTTCTTGTAAACAATATTTCCTATTAAACAAATTCATCATCAATAATAAAATAATTTTCAGCCTCAAATATACTAGTTAAATTTTTTTGGATAAGTTCTGAAATTTTTTTGGAGTCTACCATAGTTGTATAACCCACCTTTGTTCACCGTATAGAAAAACTTGAAATTTCAAATCTGCCCATTAGTCTTTTATTTAAAACACTTAGAGAATAATCACAACTTATTTTATAACCTTGTTGGAGATAAATAATTTTTGAAAACCCTATCGGGACCAACAAAGGTTTCAAAAATTTACAAAGTTTTACTAAACCTTTGATATTTTTCTCATGTGATTCTCTTCTTTAATTACAATGTTCCTTACAATATTTTGAGCATCAAAACTAGCCAATAAAATTCCAAAGTGAAACTCATCGGGGAACATGTAGGTTCAAAAACTAAGTCAAGGATCGAGACAGGTTCTACAACTTTGTTAAAGACCGAAAAACACACCCCTTTAATTTTAAAGTGTTTTGAAGGATATTTTCAAGGGATGGAGCTAAAAATGATGATAACATCTAGCTCTCACTAAGGACAAATATTGCAAAGGATGAAGATATGAACCTAGACTTGAAATTATACAATACCAGTCTCTTATCCATTGGGCAATAGAGTCGAGATTAGAAATCAAAGGATCACACACACAAAAAAAAATGGGACCTATTTACATGGTAGAGGACACATACCAAAGCAATAAAATTATAAATATTATACATATCCATTGAGAAGATGAGAAAAATATGACGAGGCCAACAATTAAGACCAACATAACCCTATCACACTTGTATATTTAGAAGTGATGGATGAAAACAAAAAGGACTTACATGATGAGGGGTCATAGCTACTCTTCCTCCAAAAATTTGAGTGAGCCTTTGGATAAAAAGAATACAAGTCATCTCCTTTGTCATTCCACTAGTTATTTCAGCCTTATAGAAGTTATCTAAGTGATTACAACAAAACTACCCAGGCAGCATCCAACACATGGAGAGGAAAAATAACCCATTCCACTCCCTTGATTAAATGTGATCATCTCATTGGTCAAAATAAACTCTACAAGAACTTGGGACTCATATGCATTATTAGAGTCACTCACTTCGCTTTGCAATTTCAAAATTAATGTATCCTTTGTTGGGAGTTGTAGCTTTTCACAAACCTCCAACATTCCTTTTGTGAAATTCCCATCAACACATGTCTCTATTCTTACTCCTCCTTTCCACACATCATATTTATAAGTAGGTTCTCCTTCTTTCTCTTCAAGCTCCAAAGTAAGAAGCCATGAAACTTTGAGCTTCTTGGTGTCATTCTCCCGAGTCCCCTTTTTATTCTAGGTCACTGAAGTTACCCAAGTATCAGGACCGGGAAAATACTCGATGTTATTTTGTATCATAACATTAAAGCCTGCATCATAATGACCAAAGAACTCATCATCATCCTTTGAATCATTAGAATCTTCATTTTCTAAACTTGACAATTCAACTTCGCTCACATCTCCCACCATATGGATTTCAAAAGACATTTCTTATCATGATGTAAGTGAGTTCATAGGGTTAGCCTAGGGTGGCTCATCATTACTCAAAATAACAAGGACTTCCCTCGAAAGGAGGCTCAAAATGGGAATAGATATGCTACCTAAGAGTTCATGGTGCCTTGCTAATTCTTCTTCAATCCTTATAGCTTTTATTTTTACTGTTTCAAAATTAAATATACCCCTCCTTAAGTTGAAATGAACTTTGTGAGGTAGAACATGCATAAAAATTGCTACCAAATTAGGCTCATTAGGTCTACTAGAACACGAGATTTGATTCAAAGCCCTATTGAGTCTCTCAATAAGGCTCCTAACCTTTTCATCATCATTCCTCAAAATATTAGAAAGAGTTCTCAGGTGATCTCCCATATTAACCATAATTTTAAATCTTTCAAGAAACCTTTCTCGAAGATTATTCTATTTTGTAAAGCTCCCTTCTTTGAGTCATGTGAACCATTTTTCTACTCAACCTTCCAAAGATGCAATGAAGAGGAAAACGACCATGTTTTTTCTTCAATAATACTAGAGGAAGTATAGGTGGTAGTAAAGACATGTACACAATATTTGGGATCTTGTGCATTTTCTCTAGTGAACATAGGGAAATGGTCCCTTGATCCTTTTGGAAGTGGGGGATAGCTTGACTATGCTATGGGGGGGAATTGGTTCCCCAAGGTTGTGAAAATGAAGATTCCATCAAAATAAATTGTAACTGATAGGTATGGGTTCTTTTTAGAATAGATTCACTGATATCGAGAAGATAATTTCAATTTCAATTAATTATGAGCTGGTTGTCTTTGGGTTGGTGGAAGATTTTGGTTGTGGTTTGGTCAGGGTGGAAAATTAGGGTAATTCATAATTTCAATTCTAGGGAACCTTTCAACCATAGGTCTTGATGGAAATTGTGTGAGGTCTTCCTCTTCTTCAAGCACAAAAATTTCATATATGTTGTCCCACTTCTTTGATATCACCATGCAAGTGTATTCAACAAAGATATGATGTCTTCTTATTATGAAGTAACCAAATCTAACCTTGGCTATAGCATAGGAAAGAGGCCTTCATTCATTAATACCATATTTTATTCTAATATAAAAGGTGACTTATGAAATTTTTTAAAAAATTTCTTTTTGAACTAGAGATTCTGATGTTCAAAGATGAAAAATTGTTTAATTCGATCCCCAATAGAGTCATGTGATAGGCCAAAACTGGGGTAAAGAATAAGAAAGATTTCAGCTTGGTCTAAGAGTGTCAACCCGGGGATCGTAGCTTGCGAGAGGTGTTACAGAAGTATACTTAAGGGAGGAAAGAAGTGAATTAAGGGAGAATGAATTTAGCTAGAACACACTTAAATTTCCTAGTGAAAATATAGTCCAAATTTCTTATTTTGTCTTCCTATCAAAAACGTGACAGGAACTGTTAATTGTAACATAAACTGTTAACTATGATGGGAACTGTTAACTACAACATAAACTGCTAGTTGCATAGTAATTGTGACAAGAATAATCTACACAATAACTATGATAGGAACTATAACATCATTCACAGTAATTGTGACAGCTATAATCTACACAATAACAACAATCTGTGATAATAATGGCAACAATTTATAGCAAAAAATAAAACACACTTTGCTAAATTAAATGTATTGAAATCAAACTTTAATAAAATCAACGTTTAATGAAATATCACATTACAAACTTAAATCATAAAGCCTTTTATCAAACCACGTTCTAATTAAAATGCTGAAATTCAAATTACACAACAAATAAAGTTTTAAATCAAATGGAAAATAAATAACACACAAAAATATTAACAGTAAAAATAAATAAATGTCACCATGCTTCACCAAGGAGTGGGACCTTTCTCCAAGGTTTGCAGGTGAGATGGGATGAGATCCTTTTTACGCTGTTGTCTTGATCATGCAAAATATTATTTTATTCATCAACAATTTGATACAAAGTCATTGCTGCAAAATTCTATGTGCCCTCTTCTAAAATGCTAATTCACCCCCTTTATAGCTTATTACATTGCCTTATAAGGTGTGAAACAAATTACATGTTGTTTCACTCTTCCTCTTATTTCTACGTGCAAATTTGTTCCATTATTTTTCTAATATTATGCATATGTTTTTCTACACCACCAATCATATTTTTGTGTCAACCTATTTTGTTGCATTTCCTCCTATTATTTTGTCCTCTTTTATGGCACTATTTTCTCCTATTCTCTTGTCCTCTTTTATGGCACTATTTATGGCTTGTTGGCTGGAATAAAACCAACCATAAAAATAGGAATTTGTTGTGCCATAAAAATAGGATTTTGTTGTGCCACCAAAATAGGATTTAGTTTTTCCTTCATCCATCATAATTTTATTAGTTACAACATAAAATAATATATTCTATTTCATGCTATAAGAGTAGCACAATAAATAGTTATTAAAATAAAATAATTGCTGAAATTATTTGTTGTTGTGCAGGTTCCTATCAAGAATGCGACAGGAAGTCTATATGTTGATGGCATGAAATCTGCATGCTGCAAGATATATTTTACAAGGCTTAAAATCACAATGCTTACTAGTAAAGACAATCCATAATTAATTTCCATATTTTATCCAAAAACTATATTAAATACACTTATATATATTTAATCATATGCAATGTAAATTAGCGAAATAGTATGATATGGAATGAAATTGGAATGTGGAAGTGGATATGAAGGTATATGAAATAGGATTAAATGTAGCATAAAATGGAACATGATTGGATCTCATCATTCCCTCCAACTTAGCATATTGCACGTCCTCATACAATCTATATGATCAAGAGGTATTTGATTTGAACTAGTAGCCTTTCAGATTTCTGGCTTTGGCGTTTTTCTTCACCCTTAACTATTATAGGTCATGCATAACCACAATGCCCTTTATTTTTCTTAGCTTCTCATGACAAGATTTATTGCTTTGTTTTTCTTGTCATTTCTCACAACATCATTTTGAAATGCTATATATAGGAGGGTCATGAAAAATGTATCTTGACAATTATGAGCTATCTGAATTGGATGAAATGATAGGTAAAATAAAGGATGAAATGATAAGTAATATGAAATTATTTTGCAAGGTCGAATAATGGAAAATAATAGGTGAAAAGATGGTAGAACTCCCCCCAACTTAAAGGGTTGAACATCCTCGAGAAACAGTGAGAGGATAGGCATGGATGTTGCATATATGATTAATATAATAAGAAATATTAATAAAGTTAAGAGATAAAAATAATGAAAAATAAAATTGATTGTTTTACCAACTTGCATGTCCATGTATGCCAAGGTCTGGTAGCCAATGTATCTCAGCAACTGTGAATCACCAAGAAGAAAGGAACCAAAAATTGTGGCAAGGACAGTAGCCACATCACACATGAAAGCTATCCATCAGACTGAAGTATTGAGGAAGCATACTAATGGTAGCCTGAATTCTCTCTACATTTTGTCTAACACCTCAACTGAAAATGTAACTCTTGTGACAAGTGAAGTGGACCACAGAAAAAAAGAGTACATTTACCAAAGTGAGCAAAAAGAGGTGCTAGGAGGTACTCAAAAACCACTTAAGCAATAGAGTATACCTGCAAACTAATTAGCACAAATTATTGTAATTTTTTCTATTTTTTTTTTTTCATTTTTCAATTTTGATAACGACAAGTGACCGCTGACAAGCTGGTTTTCAATCACTCACCGCTTAGTAGTGCTATGAAAACAGTTTTCACCACTAAGAATTTTATTCAACTACAATCCGCCAGAAACTATTTTTCAAATTGTAGTTTTCTAACAATGCTCGAAGGTTTCATTGTTAGAATTTATTGCTTTTTTCTTTTTTCTTTTCTTTTTTTCTTTTTTTTTTCATTTTTTTTCCTTCATTTTTTCATTTTTTTCATTTTTTCATTTTTTCAGATAACCTGCATATAATGACCATAGAGAAGAAACCCATTATATGGATGTTGAAGTGACACCATCGAAAACTTGAGTTCCCTCTATGACCCCACAAAACTCACTGTTGAAACTAGGTTGTATGTAGAACTTTGAAATGATGACCAACAAGAAAGATACCTTGATCAAGATTGATCATGTATAGTTTATAGCACAATTTATACAAACAATCTTGATCCATTTAGCTTAGGCTTCCATATCATAAATAAGACTGTAGAACTTTGGAATCCATGCCCACGTACTTGGTTGAAGGAATTACTTACAATGATTGAAATCCTCCAAAGACAAGGCTTGTAGTGAAAGACCAATGGAGTCTCTCAATGTATCCATATAGCTTAAGATGAGATGAATAATTAATCTTCATGATGAAATGTAGTGATTGACATTGGATGATGTTCAAAATCCTTTATATATCCTCTACATGTCTTCAAGTTGTCTCTGGATGTGAGGCTTGTGAAGAATTAACCAAAAACAGGGTACTTCAAGATTCATGATTACACCAAGCTGCATAATTTCCTCCATATGGTCCAGCATCAAGGATGGTGAAAATTAGAATTTATTTCCTCATGAATTTGAATGGTTTGCACAAGATTCTCTTATGTTATCCAAGAGTATAACACAAAAGAAACTTGATCTTCACCACCTAGGTAGCAAGGCTAAAATGCATCTTTGAGAGCCCATGGAGAGAAGCACCATCAATGGCATAAAAGTGTTGGGTAGCCACCATAAGAAACCTATAACCATATTTCTCAATGACCAAGTATAGTAATACGATACCATCCATTTAATAACTTCACCATTTTAATCGATTTATTGATTAAAAAAATGAATGGTAAAGTTATATCTATGAATAGATATTTAATAATAAAATGGATGAATAAAAATCAATTCTTGTGTAAACATAATATAAATGAAATTCCAATCAACACAATAATTCCTACCTTTGTTTGGTCCAAAGCTCACATGTGATGTTAGTATAAGCACCAAAGTAACAATTAATGAAGACATGATAAAAAAAATAACCAAAGATTTCAAAAATTCAAGGGATTTCCCCCCAACTTAATTGGTTACTATAAAAGCATGAGGACATTAGTATAATATAGGGAATCAAATAACACCTTGAAATTTTCTAATGAATGGTCATTTCAAGATAACCCAAAGAATCAAGAATGACAAAGATATGTATATATTAAAACCTTGATTTTTGTTAATGAACAATCACCATTGAATTCAAAAATTGTATGGATCCTCCCAAATTAATTTCACATTGTAAAATCTTGAGGGTATTAGGAAAAACCAAAGAAGATAGTGGCATATTTAATAATACATTGATCCTTAATGAATGATAATTCCTTTGTAGCATGGTTTGTATGGTCATTAATGCATGCAAACCCTTCTAGTTCTTCTTAATCATAAAATAAATTATTGGACCTAGATCAATAAGTGTGTGAGGAATACGTATTTTGACCATAGGTCTCCCAAGATCTAGATGTTTGAATATAAAAACAATTATAAATGATAGATCTTTTAGGATGTCATTATGTATCTCACACAACTCTTGAATCATTAATGCACATAGTTCAACACATCTAATCACAATATTAATTTCAGCACACACATTTATGAGTTCCATAATAAAATTAAATTCGTATTGAAGTGTTTCCTCATGTGTGTGAGTGGCCTCTAAAGGTTGTGATTTATTAAGTAAACAAGAAAAACTAAGTTGAATATCATTGAATTGATCAGATTGTTCTTCTAATTTTATTAAACCAAAATCACATCCCTCACTTGCATTAATGTATTTCAATTCTAAGTCACCAATTCCAAACACATTATTAAAATATAAAGGGATCCATGAATAAGCATTATTATATGTAGTTTCAGTCACCTAATTATGGAATGTTTCAATAGGCATCATGGTTACCTTTGGTGGATATTGTGAAATGGATTGTATATGATATGAATGGGATAATGAAAGTGGTAATAATTTTTGTGGATATATAGTGGGTGGGACTAAGTAGGGCGGGTACAATGAAGATGGTAATAATGGATATTGTGGTTGTTGTGAGTATGCATTTTTCCATTCATCATATATAATAGGTGAAGAAATATTTTTTGAAGAAACATTAGTAGAATGATAAGACATGTTAACACCATTAATAATACCTTGATCTTCATAATTTGACATGTGAAGTTTCCCTTGAGTTACAAAGAATATTTGTTCACTTTCACCTTTATTTTGATGAGGCTCACTTATAGCTTTTATCTATGTCATCATGTCCTCTTGAGAATCTTGGAATGTGCACTTATCTTTATCCTTGCAAAAATCAGAGCAACACATGGTTAAATCTTCATTTTCAAAATTCCATTGTCCGAAAAATTCATCAATTATTTGTTCTTGCTCAATTAAAGGAATAATACCCATAAATTCTTGTGAAAATGGTAATGAGAGATTAGGACAATCTAAGTTGCATTCATTAGGTAGAGGGGATATAAAAACATCAGCTTGTGTTAGCATGATTTCCCCACCAATTTCTTCATTTTTGAAGTATTTTTCTTTGAAAATTGATGTATTTGAAGTACCTTGAAAATGCAACATTTTTATGTTTTTGTGTTGTTTCTTCAAAAGTAATTCCTTTATTATTAATGAACTCACAACAATCGATGTGGATATATCAATGGTTATAATTTCTGAAATAAACCTACAAAATCTAACAATGCATCTATATGATTTAAACAACACAAATTAGGACTAATCACCTAGGAAAGGCTAGCAATTGCACCAACTTTCATCCTAATGCATTGGTCCTAACTCAACTCACTGTATTTTTTGGCCTTTAACACCTCTCCTCAGCAATGATGCCAAAATGATAGGCCAAAACTGGGGTAAAGAATAAGAAATATTTCAGCTTGGTCTAAGAGTGTCAACCCAGGGATTGTAGCTTGCGAGAGGTGTTGCAACAGTATACTTAAGGGAGGAAAGAAGTGAATTATGGGAGAATGAATGCAGCTAGAACACACTTAAATTTACTAGTGAAAATCTGGTCCAAATTTCTTATTTTGTCTTCCTATCAAAAACGTGACAAGAACTATTAACTGTAACATAAACTGTTAACTGTGACAAGAATTGTTAACTACAACATAAACTATTAGCTGCACAATAATTGTGACAAGAACAATTTGCACAATAACTGTGATAGGAGCTATAACATCATGCACAGTAATTGTGATGGGAATAATCTGCACAGTAACAACAACAATCTGTGATAATAATGGCAGCAATTTATAGTAGAAAATAAAACACACTTTGCTAAATTACACGTACTGAAATCAAACTTTAATAAAATCAATGTTTAATGAAATATCACATTACAAACTTAAATCATAAAACCTTTTATCAAACCAAGTTTTAATTAAAATGTTGAAATTCAAATTACACAACAAATAAAGTTTTAAATCAAATGGAAATTAAATAACACACAAAAATATTAACAGTAAAAATAAATAAATGTCACCATGCTTCACCAAGGAGTAGGCCCTTGCTTCGAGGTTTGCAGGTGAGATGGGATGAGATCCTTTTTACGTTGTTGTCTTGATCATGTGAAATATTATTTTATTCATCAATAATTTGATACAAAGTCTTTGCTGTAAAATTCTATATGCCCTCTTCTAAAATGCTAATTCACCCCCTTTATAGCTTATTACATTGCCTTATAAGGTGTGAAAAAAAATACAAGTTGTTTCACTCTTCCTCTTATTTCTACGTGCAAATTTGTTACATATTTTTCTAATATTATGCATATGCTTTTCTACACCACCAATCATATTTTTGTGTCAACCTATTTTGTTGCATTTCCTCCTATTATTTTGTCCTCTTTTATGGCACTATTTTCTCCTATTCTCTTGTCCTCTTTTATGGCACTATTTATGGCTCGTGGGCTGGAATAAAACCAACCATAATAATAGGAATTTGTTGTGCCACCAAAATAGGATTTAGTTTTTCCTTCGTCCATCATAATTTTATTAGTTACAACATAAAATAATGTATTATATTTCGTGCTATAAGAGTAGAACAATAAATAGTTATTAAAATAAAATTAATTGCTGAAATTATTTGTTGTTGTGCAAGTTCCTATCAAGAACATGACAAGAAGTTTGTATGTTGATGGCACGAAATCTGCATACTGCAAGATATATTTTACAAGGCTTAAAATCAAAATGCCTACTAGTAAAGAAAATCCCTAATTAATTTCCATATTTTATCCAAAAACTATATTAAATATCACTTATATATATTTAATCATATGCAATGTAAAATAGGGAAATAGTATGATATGGAATGAAATTAGAATGTGGAAGTGGATATGAATGTATCTGAAATAGGCTAAAATGTGGAATAAAATGGGACACAATTGGCTCTCATCATCACCAAAAATATATTAGTGAATATATTTGTCCTTTACAATATCAAATATTAATGACTCTATGATGCCCAAGAAGGACACATCAATTCACAATAGTTGGAGAGATTACCATTGTATTGGTAAACTTCCTTTGAATTTTAGTTGAGGTATAGCTCCCTCTTCTGATATAATTTTAGATTTTTTGAATATATAAACTCGAGGTATGCTTTTGACTAGAAAGTAGAAAATAAAAAATAATACTTGTTCATAGCCATGATACAAGCATGAATGGAAATTCTTGAAATTAAATTACCATTGAAATGAAATGGACTTGAAAATGATCAGTATCGTGAATTACAAATTAGATTACTAACACTTGCTAACTCAACTCAGTACAATTTCAACCATTTACTATAAATAGAATAAATTAAATGTCACTAAACAACACAATCTCAAAGGAAAGGAATATCCAAATGCTTGTCAAAGCTCACAAGATTTCTCACAAACATTATCATCTAATTCATAATTATTGCACACTCATAATAACATTCATAGAGAATAAATTAAAATTACAAAATTTGATCCTTTATTAAGATCAATTCTCACTCATGCATCATAGTGCAAGGTGGATCAAAATGTCAAACCCTTGCAACGTTTTAAAACTGGATATTTAAACTATAACATTTGTAACGGTTAAGATTTCTTGAAACTACTTCTTGGATGTTAAAAAATGCTTGGCCGAAAAAAAGGTTGGCTAGAAACGAACTAACCTCGACATATTATGATAATTCCTTCATTAATTATTTTTTAGGGATGGTTATGATTACATACCATTTATTGACTGTATGATAGGAGGATGAACCATCTCTTACTATGAGCAAACCACATGGCCTTCTCTTGTGTGAAATGCTTTCCATCTTAACTTCTTGGTGACTATTGATATGCCTCCTAAGATCATTTTGTGCAGTTCTTTAAATGTTGAGGACTAATTGAATACAATTCACTAGATTTCCATCACATCATCTTACTTGAATTAATTAAGTCTAAATAAATTTTTATGTACTTCTATATTAATTTCTTCAAATAAGCTACACCAATTTTCCTTTGTCACTCTATAAATCCTCTTCATCACTATTCATTCTACACAATGTTGATTACTTCCTCAAGCATGTCGAGCTCATCAAGTGAAGTAGTCATGGAAGGTGTCAAATGTAGGTTTGTTTATAGGTTGATGTTGGATTAACTAGGGGAAATTTTCCTCATCCATAGTGATGTGGAAGAAGAAGTCATCCATAAGATTATTGGTGAGCAGTTCCTATTGCAAGTGCATGTTCACAACTCCAATCTACTTGAGAAATTTCTATACAATATTGTGCATACTTTTGGTGTTTTCAAATGGGATTTGCAAGCTCTTAAGCATCTAGTTTTCCCATGGTACCTGTAGTGTGTTGAAGACACCTTGAGAGGGATTTCTATTCATCCATGTGTAGGTCTAATCGATGACACAATTTACATCTCCTGTGTACTGCATAATGAGGGTTGGAGAAGTTGTTACTCTGTTACGTGTTGGCCTTGAAAGTAACAATATGGTTAAATTCGCTCACTACGTTGAATAAAATGAAAACCTTTTCTCCCTTGTGTAGATAGAGTGAATGCAAGAGGTGATTAAGGCTATCAAAGTCCTCATGTTCACCATTTGTGTATGAAAACCCTTGCTATGAAAGCACCCTCTTTTTCGCAATGTAATATGAAGCTTTTATTGATACATATATAAATATATATATTTTTTGGCATTTTGAATCACTCTATGTTATTTAGATATTTTTATGCTTTGCATTTACTATTTGAAACTTTTAATTTTATTCTTGTGTGGATGAATGGAACATTTAATTTTCTTGTAAACAATCTTTCCTCTTATGCCAATTCATCCTCAAAAATGAAATAATTTTTGGCCTCAAATATACTGGTTAAATGTTTCTGGGTAAGTTCTGGAGATGTTTTGGAGCTTTCCACAATTGTAAAACCTACCTTTGTGTTGTCGAATAGAACAAACTTGAAGTTTCAAATCCACTCAATATTTTATGTACAACACTTAGAGAGTAATCACAACTATTTTATAACCTTGACGAAGATAAAGAAGTTTTGGAAACCTTGTCAAGACCGACAAAGGTTTCAAAAACTTTACAAAAAAATTCCAAACCTTTGATATTTTTCTCATGTGACTATTTTCATTGATTACAATGTGCCTTACAATCTTTCAAACCCCAAAACCAATCCATAAAATTCTAGAGTGAAACTCATTGGGGTACATGTAGGTTTGAAAACTAATTCAAGGATTGACATAGGCTCTAAAACTTCATTAAAGACCAACAAACACACCCCTTTAATTTTCAAAGTATTTTGAAGGGTAATTTTATGGGGTAGGGCTAAAAATGATAGTAACATTATCAAAGCTTAAAGATGAGATAGAAAGGGTAGAGATTGAGGAATCATTGTGGTCCCAAAATGTATCTATCTAGGCTTGGCCTTCAATAGTTTGATTAGTAGGAGATTCATGTTTGGTAATATTCCTAGAAGTCTCAACAGTGTTAGAAGCTTTAATGAATTTCTTCATTGGTAGTTGAATACTAGGAGTGTTCACTTTTAGGGATTGATATCCCAACCCTTTATTTCTTGGCTATTTCCTCATTATAGTATAGGTTCAATCGTCCCTTGTTTATGCACTCCAAGGCCACTATGAACATCATAACCATTATATTTCATGATGTTAAATCCTTTTCCATACTTTTTAGTAGGAAATTTAACATGTATCTCATCATCTTCATCTTTGTAAATCTATTTTAAGAGGCCTTCATTGATAAATTCTTCCCCTAGCTTGCCCCACTTAGTGAAGTTCATAGGAAAGTGATACTAGATTGTTACTTTGGGATCATTCTTGATGTGGCATGGTTTCCCATAGTTTTTAGTTGCATCTAGTAGCTTTCCCATGTAGAACAGGTTTGCAATATTTTATTCTCCACACCCATTGTCTTGGACATGGAAATAGTTCTTAGGGTATATCACAAGTAAAGACAAAGATTTCAATAAAGAAAAAGGGTCAATATAGTGTGATGAGGAGGTGGAAGGTGATATTTCCCTATGAATAGGTACTTGATGTTTAGGGGTACCCCTCAAGTTCCTAGAGTATTGGAATGGGTTAGGATCACTAGAAATAGTAATCTCTATTCCATTATATGGAAACTTTAAATATTGGTGATAGGTTGATAGAACAAACTTCATGGTATGAATCCATGGGAATCCAAGTACAAGGTTATAAGGAAAGTCTTGTTGGATGTTGTGGTTGTCATTGATTTCAACACTATTAGCATTAATTTATTTAAGAATACATATGTCAAGGATATTGAGAAAATTGTAATAAAATATATTGCAAGTTGTCTATGAAGCACTGAAGATCAATATGATGGAAAGTTGAGTATGTTGATGGTGAGAAGTTGTGGATTAAGGGGTTTGATTTCAGGTGTATCTAGTTTATCCACCAAAATTTTTAGAGGTGCACATGAATATTTGAGCAAGTTATGACTTTTTGTGTTTCGATAAATATTTTGTTACCGTAGTTGGTGTTCTTGGAAGAAGATAATGTGATTCTAGTAATTTGAGTTTTTGTGTATGCTCCTGTGGTGTTTGTGGATGTTTCTAGATTGTTCTCTATCTGTGTTACATATTTGAATTGATCGTTGTGCTTGTGATCGATGATTTTCTCTTGTGTGTTCATGTTTTTCATGTTCATGGCCAACAAGGTGTTTGTAGCGTGTTGTGGATCTTCAAGGAATAATTTTTGAAGGTGGTTTGTGTTCGAGGATATTATTTTGGGTCTTCACTATGTTGTGGATGACCTTGGTAGATTCACATTAATAATCTTTATGGGCAGACAGTTTATATTTATTTTATTATTTTGTTGAAGCTGACATGTAACGATGTAATTCCTTGTTGTGGATATATATAATTTATTTTTTCTTCATTTGAATGTGAGTGAGAAAGTGTGAGTGCGCAAATAATGTTCTAAATATTTCAAAGTCAGAGAAAAGTGTGAAGAAGAGTGAAGAAGTGTTCATGTGCTTAACCAAAATTGTAATAAAAAATTAGTAGATGTTATTTTCTCAGTTAAAGATCTTTCAAATGGATTTAATCTGAATATTACTATAAGAAAGTGATTCTTCCATTGGGTAAGGAGTCTTTCTGTAATTGAGCAATGAGATCTAGGCAGTGTGCTTGAATGCATATGCATTCCCCATTTTTCTATACTTTTAATAGAGTATAAACTTGTGGATTGACCTCCACTGTGGTTATTTTCCTAACATGGTTTCCATGAAAAAATCTTGGTGTTATATGTGTTTTTGATGTGTTGTTGATTTATTCTTTCATGGTTACTAATCAGATATGAGAATAGGGGTTAATAAATTTAATAAGTTTGAAATTTTGTGACAACTGATTCATCCACCCTCTTAGTTGTCTGCCCTTGTGTTGCCAACAATTGGTATCAAAGCGGGTTCCTTGGAATAATTTTAACAAATTGAGGTGATTTGGGATGGTGACATATAAGAAGGATAGTCCGATATTCGATGGAAAAAATTATTCTTTGTGGAAGACTCGAATGGAGTGTCATCTGAGATGCATTGGTTAATCCTACTGGAGCATTACAAGTAATAGGTATGTTATCCCTCAAAATGGTCCTATTGCTACTGCTTGTTGTGCCTTGTATAACCACCCCATATTAACTTTGGTCAAAATGGGTCCCCATTTTTAATTTTCTCGTCCTTGGTGTTTGTTCAAAACTTAGGAGTTGTTCTTTTCTCCTAAGTCTTTGTCTTTTTTCTTTTTACTTTGTCAGAACTCGAACCGAAAATGAACCTTGATTGAGAAATTACTAAGGTTCCATGTCCTAAATTGTTCTCACCCACACTCCCACCTATTTCCTTGTGTTTTATTTTTGGTCGGTGTTGTTTTCCTTTCACAAAATAAGATCTAGAACAGATCTTGAACTCAGTACTTTGACAAGTTCCAAGTTTGGTTCTCGTTCTACCTTCGCCCCTACGTTATGTCTTTTTTTTGTTTTGTTTTGGATCAGTCCTTTTGATCTTGTCTCCGCCTTGTTGTCTTTTATTCCATTGATTTTGTGTTTTCTTCATCTTTGGTGGAGCCGGAATCGAAACTGGAACCAAACCAAGAACTTTGTAAAAGTTTCTTGGCCAGTTCATATCCCAATCCCATCTCTGATTTCTTTTTTTTGTTCCACTTTACTTCACTTACACAATGGTTGCATGCTTGTTCCCTCTATGATCCCATGCTTAACCAACCACATTAATGGCATTAATTGCAGACCTTCCACATGCATGAAATAAAATTCCTAACCTTAATTAAGGTTAATTTCCTCATTGTTATAATTTTTTGAACTATGATATTGAACCAGAGTTGAAATAGAGAAGGAGGAGCATGATTTTGATCGAAAAGAAAGAATCTGTGTGTAGATTGGATCAAGTTTCATCTTTTTGGGTAGCATTTCAGGTAGGTGGAATTTTCTTTGCTTTGTTTCACATTTTATTTTCATTTTGTTTGCTGCTTTTTGTTCTTCATGCATGTGTGAGTGGTTTCTCTTCAATCTTCACTCATTTTCATAGTGTTTCTCGTTGTTTTCCCTTCTTAGTTTTTTTTCTCTTTTGTTTCCTTTTTGTCTTTTTCCTTTTTGTTTTGTTCCTTTATGTCGCTTTCATGTTTGGTGGTTTTTTTGTTTTTTTCTTTGTCATGCCATAGTTTTTAGGGTTTCGTTTGCAACGGATTTTGTGGGCTTTTGGGATCTCAAATTTGTTGAGTGGTTCACTCCATATTGATTCGATGATCTCCATGTTGGGTTTACTACCCTTTAAAATTCTTGTTTTGATCATTTTATAAGCTAGGGTTTCATGCATTATTTCTATTTTTGTTCCCTAAATGGCGGTCCCTCCTTAGTCATATCATGGATTGATCTTCTTTGTTATTTTAAGTCCCCTTGGCTTACCATAGGACCTCATTTTATAATATTGTCAGTGTTTGATCAAATTGTGCTATGACTGATAATAACAGGAAGAAGCAGATCCAGGTTATGGGTTCAACCCATAAGTGAACTTTTGAAAGTTCAAGTTCAATCCTGAGCCCACTCTCAATAAGCTTTTAAATTACTAACATCCTTTACTCTAGCGGAAGAGGAACTAAAATGGATGTGGGATGTGAAACTTAATGATGTTCTAGGTCCGGATTTTTTTTTGATCCCAGTCCCGACATCCATCCCAACCACGGTCCTAGTTCTGATAATGATCTTGACCCTGATCCCGCCATACTTGATTCTTTTCAATTCTGGTTCCTTTCTTGGTTCTGCCTCCGGTGAGTCATAAATTTTGTTAAGTATGTAGAGAATACCTGAAGAAGAGCATAGTAACATGGAAGGTGATCTCTCTAATACTAATTATCATACTATCCATAGATCTAATCTTGGGTTGTCATGAAGGAAGTGAGCAATGTTAGGAGCCTTTGTAGGAGCATCACAAATGGAAGGTCAGACTACAGAAAGTTAAAAATAAACAAATATTAAGAGGATCAAGGTGGAGAAACTCCCATACAACTTTATATATAAACATCAGAGTCCCAATGTTACTGCAAGAAAATTGGATTCAAAGTTGGTTGATGTCACGAACACGAATCTAGGCCCATTCAATTATGAGGAATTTTTGGATGATACCTTTACTAAACATGTGGTTGAGCGGATTGCGAGAATATTTCAATTAAGGTTGACACATGTCACCATCTTTCCACTTTCAATCCAGTGCCCAGAACTTATCATTGCAATGGTAGGAGCCTATAACCTAGCAACTAGGAAATGTGATCATTGACTTGTCTCCACAAATTATGAAGTTAATGTTCAATTCACCTACCCTCAGAATCCCAAGCTATTGAAAGAGGTAGAGGCATTGCAATTTTTTAGAAAGAACAAGGAAGTCACAAGAAATCATTTGAATAAAAGGTGGTTAAAGTCAGAAAAGAAGTCCCTAACCAAGGTGCCAGATCAACCTAAAAGGGTAAATTTCTGAAAGGACATAGGTGATTTAATCATGATGTTGTCTAGGGTATTTGGGAAGAGGGATTCATCATGCTTCAAAGAATGGATGTTTCCATTTATTGAGACAATTCTGGTTGGGAAACAATAATTTGATTGGACAATAATTTTTTAAGATTTCTTGCACAATCAAATGCAAAGGGTAAGAGGAACCAATTATTTCTTTATGACTTCTTATGTCATATATGTTGTAGTAATAATGGGTATCTTCCCTGGATTAAATTTTGTAGGAATAATGGGGGAAGCTCCTAGACAGAAGAGACCTTGGGAACATTATGATCAACTTAACCTACATACATTAGAGTTGCATTGGAGAAGTGTCGATGATGCCTTCCTCTATGTTATCATTAATAGGCTAATTGGAGATGCTATATATAGACTAAGTAGGGATGCTATGGATTTTATTGCAGAATGGGGACTTTGGTATATCCAATACCCAAAGTTCTCCTATTTTAGATTAGCAAGATTTGATGGGAACCCTCACCTACTTCCTAGGTATTGTGGTGACAATATTTCTCTCATGGATTTTGTGTACCAAGCCTTAGTAGTGAATAGTAAATTTTCTACCAAGCACAAAATAGGATGCCAGAAGTTTCCCATAAAGTTGGGAGAATACTGTTGTGCTCATATTGTGGCTGCAAAAGTAGTATGTGATGAATTGAGTCACTTAAGGTTGGGATTGTACACCTCTAGGAAGCATTTTCACCCAAAGAATAAGATGAATAAGTTGCTTCCCACTATTTTTGAGAAGCACTACAATTTTCTAGAAGATTTTTGATGGGATTTATAGGATGAGTATGATGTGAGGAGGAGGAATTATGAAAGACTTCCTATTCCTTGGATGATTGAATTTGGAATAAAGGAAGATACTCCTGACACATATTCAGATGATGATGTGACCTTGGATCCAAGATATGAGGCTGAAAATATTGGCACTAGGGACTTAGCCCCCATCAATTGCAAGGAAGAAGAATCCA